>RJWM01024407.1:0-30830 GCA_004363535.1 Dasyprocta punctata | reverse complement strand
TGAAATTTAAAAAATATCCAAAGGGCTGGAGCTGCGATGGTAGAGCGCTTGCCTGGCATGCATGAGGCCCTGAGCTCCGTCCCTGGTGCCATAGAGAGGGGAAGAAGGGGAAGGGAAGGAATGGGGAGGAAGAGGAGGAGGAAGAAGGGGAGAGGAAGAGCAAGCAGAAGCTGCCACCCCAGGAGGCCAGAGGGGCTGGCGATGGAGGATAAGGACCCTCACAACCAGCAGCCCTGACTTCCAACCCCAACTCTGCCTCCTGGGCCTTCGTTTCAACATCTGTAAAATGGAGCAGTATAAGCAACCACGTGATGCCCATGCCACTGTTGCCACCAGGGGCTGCTGCTCACCACAGCCTAGAACTGGGTCAGCATAAAACACGGGGGTCCCAGGCCAGGGAGGTCTGGTGGTTTGCTGAGGGCCCCAGGGTTCAAGGGTGATGGGGATGAAAACTGAACCCATCCGTCTGAGCCCAGAACCCTTGTCCCCTAGCACCACCCAGCGGGTGCTCTCCTGGTGACAGGGCCCACTGAGTGCTGGGCTAAGTCTGTGCTCGCCTGGAAGGGAGCCCACCATGATGAAGACCATGCGGGCTCTGGCTGGAGGGGAGTCCCTGGCCTGCTGGGCTGTGCTGTGTAGTGAGGCTGATTCAGAGCCAGCACCAAGGCAGCCTGGCCCAGCTAAGTTCATTCATTCATTCAGTCCATCAGTCCATCCATTAGTCAGTCCTCAGGCATCTTGGGAGCCACTCTCTCTCTGGGCTCTCGCTCTCCACAGAGTGGGGGACTCATGCACAAATCAGGTGGATGAGGTAGAGGGACACTTGGGCTGGGACTTAGGACAAGTGGGAATCTGGGGAGGAGAGGCCTGCAGAGGCTCAGAAGGACCAGGTGCCCAGCCACACCCTGTCCCTCTGGTCTCAGCCTTTAGCAGAGCAGGCCCCTGCCCCTCGTACACTTGGGAGCCAGGAGGAGGCGGGGCTGGGCACACCTGGGGAGGAGGGCAGGTGCAGGGCATGGGGCTCTGCTGAGAACAAAGAGCCCACCCTGTGTGCTGCAGGAGCGAGGGCACCGCGCAGGCTGGGCTGGCTCTGGAGATGGGGGCCGCAGCTGCTCCCCGCTCCCTGCTCCCGGGCCCTCCCTTGTGCAGCGACGGGCAGGGCTGAGAGCCGGGGCCGCTGGGCTGCTGGGCCAGCGAGGGGCTCGCGCCTTCCTCCCCTCCAAGTTCTTTATCAGCAGGATGCGCTGTTGCCAGGGAGCCGACTTCAGGCCCTGCTCCCGCGGTTGCCGGGAGGATTATCAGAAAGATTTGAGTCTTTTTAATTAAATCCAAGCCAAATGCAATTCTGCACCAGCTCGGAGAAGCCCATTCAGTATCCTGTCGCCGCCTGCGATAGCTTTGTCCCGGAGGCCTGCTATCGGGGCACCTATCGGGCCACGAAGCGGCCGCTTCCATCCCCAGTCTGACAGCGGCGGGCACCCGGGAGTAAACACGCAGGAGGTCCCCTTCTGGCCTGCTGGGTGCTGCGTGGTGGCGTCCGGGGAAACTCTGCCCCATGCCAGGCCAGAAAACAAGCTCCGCTTGGCCTGACAATCATCCTCCCGGGGCCACGACACTCAACTGCGCAACCTTTGAGCTCTCGTAGATTTCTCAGCCTATGAAGAAGGTTCTGGGTTCATCCCCATTTTACAGATGAGAAAACCAAGCCCCAGGGCCACACAGCAAGTAAGTGGCAGAATCAGGAATCAGACCTGAGTCTCCACTCTACTTTGCTGAGTCTACTACTTTGGGCACCTGCCTGGACCTCCCTGCCTATCCCAGCTGCCCTCAGCCAAGGCCTGCTGGGCTCTGTCACCATGCAGATGATGACAGTGGCATAGCCAGTGACCAAGGGCCCTCAGGGTGCAGCACTTTTCCTCGCCTCGGGGGTGCAACTATAGCTCTGGGTGCCCAAACGGAAGACGCTGAGAGAAGTCACCGGTCCAACCCACAAAGCCTCATGTCACCCCAGTTCGAAGCTGGCGTCCCCAGCCTCGTTCATCCCCAAAAGAGGCGCCTGTGCCCAGCACAGCCTGGCAGCGGGAGGCAAGGCAGGGTCGGAGCTCAGGGGCTCGCAGTTGGTTCACACTGCGGCCAGAGGACAAAATTAACTCGATAAATAACTCGGGCATGGAGGGGGCCGCATTCTTTTTAGAAATCCCAGCAGCTCCAGGCCCCCACGCCTGGGCACTGACTTTATAGAGCTAAGTTTTAATTGCAGGCCCCACGCCCTGGCTGCAGCCACCCCGCTGAGGGGGGACGTGTGTGCTTTTTAATTAAATCTGTCTGTTATCACACGGATGGTTATGAAGGAGGCCATTAGCCGAGGAGCAGCCGCTGCTGGGAAACCACCAGCCTCATTGGACTCGGGGCCCGGAGTCCCCCGATGGGCTGGCACCCCTGATCCTCCCTGTCCACACTGCCCACCAGGGAGACGCTCATGGCAGGGCCCCGCACCCAGCCCTACTGCATGACAGCCTCCCACCCCAGGGAGGGGGAGAGATCAGGGCAGGGTCCCAACTCAGTCACTTGTTTGCTGTGTGAGCGTAGGACACAACTGTCCCTCTCTGGCCATGGTGGGAGGGACAGCATGGTGAGAGGGGTATGCTGCCCATGTAGAATTACACACACAATCCCACTGACTCCTACCATGCCCCACAGAGGCATTGTCCTCTCTTGACAGATAGGGAAACTGAGACTTGGAAACAACTTCGTGTGGGTCTCTCACCCTAGGTATTAGTTGACTTTCCCCTTGCTAGACACAATGCCTGACACAATTTGAAAGAGGAGAGGTTTGGTTTGACTCATGGGTTTGGGGGATTCAGTCCATGGTCTGCTAGCTACAAACAGCAACATCATGGTAGGGGGCACGGTAGAACAGAGCTGGTTAGTTCATGGCAGCTGGGAAGCAGAGCGAGGGAACAGCACCAGAAAGGAACAAGCCAGGGACCAGATCTAGTACCTGAGGTCACCCTTCCATGACCCACAAGCGTACCCCAACACCCCCTGGGTGGCTACCAGCTCAATCAAGGTGACGTAATCAACTTAACCACCATCACTTGATTAGGACTGAACTAGGATTTGAATGGACAACTGCCTCAGTTTCCTCACTTGAGCAGTAAGGATAACGATCCTCACCTGAGAGTGAGGTGCTTTAACCAGGACAGCGGAAGGCTGGAGGGAGTTTAACACAGGATGAATGTTTTTATTTGACCATTGTCATTTAAGTACAGCTGTGGCTATTGGCCCTGTTTTTCAGATGAGGAAACCAAGGCTCTGCTCCCTCAGGGCCCCTCTTTCGTGGCCTGCATCCTTTGATGTCGCCCCACACCAGGACCTGGCAGCAGCCGCCTCACCCATCCCCACCGCAGCAGCCTCGCTCGCCCTTTAGAATGATGTGCATTTGACTTTCACTGTATTATAAAATAAAATCAGGGTAAAGCTGCAGACAGGACAGGTTATAAAATGGACATCGGAATCACCTGTAATCCAGTACGCTTCCCTATTTGTCTTCATTTTTTCTGGTCATTTACCTGGGCACTCATCCATGCATTCATCCATCAATTTATTCACTCATCCATTCATCCTTCCATTCATTCATCCATTCATCCATCCATTCAGCATCCATCCATTCATCCATTCATTCATCATCCATCCATTCATTCATCCATCCATCCATCCATCCATTCATTCTTCCTCCATCCATTCATTCAGCTGTAAGAGCTGAGCAGGTGCCTCGGGACTGCTGAGCCTGTGCATGGTGCTGAGGACACCTAAGTGACAGGTCCCACCCATCTTACCACAAGAGGATTGATGGGAGGAGACAACCAGGCACCTCACAGTGTCTTCTGGGTCCTGACCCAGCTGAGGCCAGGACAGGCTCCTGGAGGAAGCCTCACTGCATCTGAGCCTGTGGATATGTAGGTTTTGCCTGAACACCATGAAATATACCTCAGGTGCTGGGAACATTTTTCTAGGGCTTTTGGCCCTGGCTCTCCTCAGCGTTGTCTCCTTCCAGCCTCTAGACACGTGCGCTCGGCTACCTCTGCAGCTCTGCCTGTACCTCCACTCCCTTGCCTTGTCTGTGCCTTTTATCTCGAATGCCCTACTTCTCTTTCTGGGCTTGCTGGTGAACTCCTACTCATCCTTCAAAGCCTAGAGCTCTTGTCCCATCTTCAAGGAAGTCTTCACAGATGCCCTTCCTAGGAGAGCAAGGACAATCTCTCCACCTTTTTAAGCCTCCTATTCTAAATATTTTCTAAGTTATCTTCCCTAAGGGTCTTGGCCTCCAGGGCCTGCCCAAGGGCTGCCTCATGGGGCCTCACAGAGTGTACACTGAGGGAGGGAAACCTTTTCGCAAGGTGTCCTGGGACATCACCGGGCTGTGAAGCCAGCCAGGTTCATTCAGCTCATGGGCAGCAAGCCCCCGCCCGCCTCACTCCCCACGCCGCTGCCCTGCACCCGGGCAGGTGGCAGCTGCACCATTGGATGGCCCTGGGCCTAAGTGCTGCTGGGGTCCGGGTGGAGAGGCCATGCCGGGATGTCCTTCCCTGGGCTCAGGAGGCCGGGACCTGCCTCCCCAAGTGCAGGCGTAGGTGTGGCCCTGTGCACTTTCCTGCCCCACCCTCTGAGGACCTGGACGTAACAGCCTTGCACCTTTGCCCAGCGGCTCTATAACCCCCGCCCCGTGGCTCTCAGACCAGTGAGTCCTTGGCAGATGGGACAAGAGCATTGTGCCAGGCCCTCTGTGCTGCTGGCATGGTTCCCTTTGCATCCTGCCTTGCTCTGGGAACACAGCTGGGCCAGTCTGCTGCAGGGATGTGGGACACTCATGGAGGCAGTGGAGGACCCAGCTGAGGCCACATCAGCCCCAGCCAAAGAGGCCTGAGTACACCCAGCCAAGATCAGCAGAATCGCTCAGCAACCCACAGACATGTGCAATACACTAAATGATGAGTTGGCAACCACTAAGAGGTAGGGTTATTTGTTACACAGCCATAGCTAACCAAAACACCCTCCATCTACACAGTGAAATAAACTACAGCCAGGAAGAAGGAGATAGTCATTATACGTTCTCACATGGATACATCTCCAAGACATATTAAGATTCCTTAAAGTAAGAATGCAATAATGTATATGGAAGACAAAAAATGCCAGGTATTTCTAATCTCCAGACTCTGTCTGGAAAGCTATTAATACCTGGCAGCCAGGGTTGCTTCTTGGGATGGGACATGGTGGCCTGGAACAAGGGAGGAGAGAAAAACATCTTCAAAGTCTTATTTTATGTTGCTTTAGAATTTTGTACCACATGCCTCTTATTTTTATTTAATTATTTTTATCGACACGTTTCCCTGAAAATAAGACCTACCTGGGAAATAAGTGCTGTCAGTACCATAGTGAGGGCCAGTGTGGTACAGAAACCAACATCTCACTCCTTCCTTGCCCAGTGGCCACTCTGTAAGCCAGGTAAGGCTGGAGCTGGTGTTTCTGATCTCTGGTTTTCAAGGCTGGTTGTTTTTTGGTTAGGTCTTATTTTCAGGGAAACAGGGTCATGATGACATTCATGGTGAATTACGGGTGTCAAATTTCTCTTTGAAGGAATTTTCCTTCATTATCTATTCACTGCTTCCAACCCTAGCCTTAACTCTTCTGTGTGGCCTCAGCAAATGATTTCACTTCATCCCTGTTTCTCCACCTGTCCCTCGTGAATGAGGGCAGCCCGGGAAGCCCTGGCCACTACGTGCGTGCTAAGTGCCCAGCCATGCTGGTGCTCAGCTCGGCCCGCCGAGCTCCACCAGGGCTGCCCTCACTCCCCGTCCAGCTTGGGGTCCCTTGTTCCCTGCTCACTCCAAGCCGTATTCCTACTTTTAGCATCAGCCTGGAGGCCTTCTCCCTTTTGGGGTGTCCTGACCAGGACTGGCCAGGAAGTCCCCCTCCATGGGGCTGGGGCCTGGAAGGGGGGGCTCCCCAGGAAAGGGTCCCCTCTGGGGCTCTAGACCTGACAGCCCCCCTCTCCCCTGGCTGGAGCATCTGAGTCCCATCTGTGAGCTCTCCCCGGCCCGGGGTTTGGGGTCCTTGTTTTATGGCTCCCTAATCCTTGCTTGGCAGAGAGGAAGTGGTGGGTCAGCCCGGCCCCGCAGAGAGTGGCCGGAGGATTCGTAAAGGAAAGATTCATGGGCCATCAAAAGGGCTTTTTGCCTCCGGGGCCGCGCCGAGCACTTGGCAGGGAGATAAATCACAGGCAGGGCAGAAAGATAAAAGGTGTGGGGACCCAGGCCCTGTCCTGGGAGAAGGAACGGCCCCAGGGGCCTGGACTCACACGGGGCAGCCTCAAGGCCAGGTCCCTGTGGGTGCTTCCCGGTCTGGCGCAGGCCCTTGGGACGACCCTGACGCTGTCCCTCCCACAGCAGCCCCAGGCCCAGCGAACGCGCCCCCTGTGTGGTCACACAGAGCCTCCCGCTAGGAAAGGCCGTGCGCGGGGCTCAGCGCCCTCCTGTCGCTGTCTTGAAAGGCTTCCGGCCAGGGGTGGCCTTGGGCATCTTATGCCCCTACAACCTCTCCAGCTGCTGGACGCTCACCTGGCGCAGCTTGCACACCTCCAGCAGCGGGGAACTCCCTCCCTCCCGATGCAGCCCATTGATTTCACAGTGGACCAGTGGGAGATTAGAGCCCTTATCTCGCCATGGTTATGGACCCTAGGCACCCCACCGACTGTGACGTGGGCACTATGGTTGCGCCTCGGCTTCCGGTCTGCACTGCAGGCGAATCAAGGCCAAGTGCTGTGCCGGCCCAGCGCAGCCAGGCGCTCGCGGTGCCTGACACGGCTCTTCCTGCAGGGCCGCAGAGAAGGATTCTTTCTGTCGGGTTGGGATCTTCAAGCCTGGCCAGTGGTGAGGGTAAGGAGAAGGAAGAAGATGCACCCGCATCACACACACACACACACACACACACACGCAACACGCAACACGCACGCACGCGCACACAAGCACACACACGTGCGCGCGCTCACGCACACTCGTGCACACTCACAGCCAGAGGACCCCGCAGGTCAAACCTGCCGCTCCACCTGGGCTCCACCCGGCAGGTGCCTTGTTCTCTGCTGCCATCTGCTGGCTGGCACGGGGCACTGCATCACAGCCGGCACTGGGGGAACGCCACACTTCATTTGCCCTACTATTAATTAGAAAATGATCGAGTCCTTCGACAAACCTTCCCTGAGGATCCGCTCAGACACTGGGGATTTTTCAGGGGCCATAAGAGACAAAATGCTAGGCTTCTTGGAGCTGCCACTCAAGTGGGAGGCAGGGACAACGATCAGGAAAACCAATCATTTGATTCCCACTAGTGATGATAAGTACAGTGACGAGCAAAAGAGAAATCAGACGGCGAGAAATGGAATAGGGTGAGGCAAAGGGGCAAGTGCATTCAGGCAGCTAGGTCAGGAGGGGGCGCTATGCCTGGTCCCTTTGGACTGGCTTCCCGGCCCCGACCCTCACTTCCAGTGACCACTTTGGGCAACTTCTTCTCCTGGCCTGAGCCTCAGTTTCCCCATCCGGAAAACAAATAGGTTCACAGCCACTTCCCAGCTGAGCGGAGCCGTGGGGACTTAGAGGGACCCTGAAGGAGGAACACGTCGCGAGTTGCGTTGGTTTTACCCGCGTTTGTCGCGCACCCCAGCGCAGGGGCTCCCTCACTGAGCTTCCGGAAAGGAAAGCGCTGCCCGGCCCGCACTGAGACATCCATCGCCCCACGCTAGGCTCGGGAGGAAGTTTACTCCCCCAAGGACAGGCAGCGCCGGGGCAACAAAGAGGCCTGGGGGACAAGTTTGGGGAGCGCAGCCTGGAGGCAGGAGAGCTGAGCGTCTGGCTCCCTCGGGGACCTGGCCAGCTTCCCCCTCCCCTTGCAGAGCCACCACTGCCAAGGCTTTGCCACGCACCCCGGGTGAGATGGCAGGAGGGACGGGAAGGCTGCTCCGGCGGCCAGTGGGCCCGGGCTCCCACGCGCGAGAGTCGGCCGGTGAATCTTCCACCTCTGGTGACCCAGATGTGTTGCCAGTTCCTTTTGTGCCTCAGTTTCTCAGCGTCTTCAGAATGGGGAGACCAAGCAGGTCATTGGGAGGGTTGTGTCCACTGTGACATGCACAGGGCCTCAGCCATCACTGCTGACCCATTGTCCCAGCCTCTAAGCACTTTTTATACCTTCTTCGCAGCCTCACTACCCTCCAAGTGACTGACTCATCCCAGTCTGCCTGGAGGCTCCCAAGATTCAGCACCAAAAGCCCCACATCCCAGTTCCAGGAATTCCCTTAGTTCCAGCAAATCTGCCCGGGAGACCTTCCCTCAGGGCCCACCCCTCCCCGCCCAGGCTTCACCCTTCAAGACGCAGATGCTGCAGGTAAGTTCAGCAGGGCTGGAGGCCCAGGACACTTGGCCCCCAGCTGCTTCCCAGTGGGGAAACCCTGGGCAGGAGGTCTCTGGGGTCTGAGGACCCCCACAGGGCCGAAGGGGCCACCTGCATTCTCAGGCGGCTGCGTTGTAACAAATGCCTGTGATGAATCAGTTCAGAGAGAGGAAAGGTCTCTGAATCAGAGCTCTGGAGATGCAATCACCTCCATGCTGGACCGGCCCCACTGCTCTGGGCTTGTGGCCGCACACAACAACAGGAGCATGGCAGAAGAAAACTATTTGCCCGTGGCCAGGAGCAGAGGAAGAGGAGGAAGTGGTTGGGTCCCACAATCCCCAGGGCACAGCAAGGACTGGAAGACACTGGCTTAGTTTTCACCTTGTCCCAAAGCACCACTCTTTAACATCTGGACTTTTGGGGAACACACCAGATCTAAAGTGCCACCCTGGAGTAGGCACACTTGTCATGGGCCCCCCAGGCCTGTGTAAAACCCCCGCTGGAGCTCGCGTCATCGGCCTCTGTCCCGGTGCTCACCAAGGAAGCCTGCAGAAGTCACTGAATTCCCACTGTCACTCAGTGTGCTGGCCCCATTTTACAGATGGATAAGCCAAGGCGGGGAGAAAGCGTGACTTGCCCAGGGCCACCCTGTGGGAAGTACTTGGGGCAGCTCAGACCCCAGATCCCACAGCCCTCGGGCCAAAGTGTAAACAGATTAAGGCTCAAAATAAAAGATAGGAAACAGGGAGGTAGAGCTCTTGCAAATGGAAAGGGGACCACAAGAGTGACAGAGGGAAGGGGAGGGGGGGGAGAAAGGGACACAAAAAGGATTAAGATGTGTCATGTACGTGTACCTACTTCCTGGATGAATGTAATCATTACATGCTACAAACGTGTACTAATAAAAAGTTATTTTAAAGAAAAAGCCCACACCTCCAGGGTTGCAAGGGGGCTGGGCTCACAGCAACCAACAGACGGTGGGGTAAGCAGCCCCCTCAAGTTCCTGTCCCAGCAGCTCTGCTACCTGCTGAATGGTCGCCACACAGCAGGCCCCGTGGTGCACTCTTCACGTGTGTTAGCTCAGTTACTTCCCACCAGGAGCCTGGGCTGTGCCCCAGCACCCTCAACCCCCCCCGCCCCCCGATTTCCCGGTGTACCTTGAGACCCAGTGAGAAGGACCAGCCTTGATGGCTCCTCTGCTGAGTGGCGGAGCTGGGGTCTGAAACCAGGCGGCCAGGCGGGCTGCACCAGGAGTTTGATTCCACAGACCGAGGCCCCTGGGGGGCAGCTAGGACCCCCAGGGCAGGGCCAGGGCCTCAGAGCGGGTGGGGAGCTGGAGAGTTCTCCATCCCCTGGCACTAGGGGAACCGCACCTGCCCGGCTCATAGCTCCCCCTGGCACCCGGAAGATGCAGCCCCTTCCCAACTGGCCCGCAAGAGAAGCGAGATGCGTGGGGGGTGAGGGAGGGGAAAGGGGCCACGAGTTAGGTGACTGTCAGGACAGCCTTGCAGAAGGGGTGACACGGATGCTGAGTCCCAAGAGGCAGAAGGGAGAGGGACCTGGAAATGATCGGCCTGGAGTTTCAGGCAGAGATTACGCCCCAGTGCAGGGGCTTCATTTACCCCAGTGGGGTAAAGTGGAGGCAAAACCGGCCCCACCAGGAAACTGTCACCCACACAAAGGCCAGGGGGCTGGGCAGGCTTGAAGGAGGAGGAGGAGGAGGAAGAGAAAAAGAAGAAGGAAGATGAGGGCCTTTCTAGGAGGGTCAGGAAGCCTGCCTGCAGGGAGGACCTGGCGGTGGCCTCTGGGCACAGAGAGGTCGGTGGGGACACCTGGGGGCTGAGGGCTGGGCCAGGACCCTGTTAGGAGCTGCAGCTGTGTCTCCACAGAAGGGAGGAGATAGCAGGTCTGGGGTCTGGGGTGCGCGGCAGGCAGAGCGGCAGGCGGAGTCCTAACCCACAGCGCCAACCTCTTCCCTGGAGGGGTCGGGAAGGATTGGAGCCAGCAGATGGGACAGGACGGGACAGGATGGGACAGGACGGGACAGGACAGAGGCAGTGGCCAGCGGGGAGAGGGAGGAGGAGGGGCTGCAGATGGGAAGCAGGTGGGGGGTGGGGAGGCAGGAGACAGAGGAGGCTGGGAGGATGGGAGGATACAGAGAACAAGATGGGAGATAAGATTTCAAAGGCAGTGGCAGCCTGGAGCAGGGAGGAGGAGCAGCCTGGGCGCGAGGGGGAGGGTGCAGGCCCCAAGAAGGGACCAGGGACAGCTCCCAGAGCCCAGCCCGCTCTGTCCCCGACCTCTATCCAGTCACATATTCACTCACATTCCACCTTGTCCCTGTCTAGCTGAGACTCACGCCCACTGTCAGGGATGAGCCCAGCACGGTCCTGTGTCCCAGCCTCTGCCCATGTGTCCTGCAGCTCTGACCAGCCACGCCCTTCGGGGCTCTGAGCAGTCAGTGTCCCTGTGCAGTGGGAGAGGAGGTTCAAGGCCAGCCTTAGCAGGAGACCCAGGCTGAAGCAGCCCCAGAGCCCCGCTGCAGGAGATGGACACTGGGCAGAGCCCCAGTGAGCTGCAGGAAGCACCTAGAAAGGCCGGGAGAGCTGGGCGTCACCAAACCCTGCCCCGGCTTCCTGTTCCTGCCCCATGCCAGGTGCCCTGCAGGTGGTTGTGGCAGGCAGATCTCACAGTAGCCTCTGACACATAGCAAGCAGTCCCACCCCAGCCCCCCACACCGCACATGATGACATCAGGCAGGAGGGTTTCACCCAGCGCCACCTCCTAGCACCGGAGCTTTGGACTGTTCAGCACGCAGAGGCACAAGTGCCAGGGCCATGGTGACCCCTGGGTTGATGTGAGGAGCCAGGGAGGGCCTGGCAAGTGACAGGGTCACTGTCAATTGGCAGGTGGCCCCTCTGCTCAGCCTGCCATCTCTGTGGCTCTCGTGGGAGTGGCAGAATGTGAAGGAACCAATGGAGGTAGGACTTGGGAGACCCTGCCACCCAGGAGTATCAGGAACCAGGATGTCCCTGACGCATGACCTGAATTGAAGGACAAGAATCAAGCACGGGTCTTCCTCCCCCAGGGCTCACCTGTGGCCGATCATTTCTGAAACGCAGATGAAAGCGCATTGCCCACAGGCAACCCCCCAGCTAGAGCCCACCTGCTCCCTTGAAGGGACTAATATACTCTCTGAGCCTGGGTCGGGGCCCTCAGGAGCAGGTTACTACGAAAGAGGGAACCTGGCTCGCCTCTTGCATCTTCTCACACCAGTCTCTCCCATGGGCTCCCACCAGGGGATGACATCTACCAGAAGGCCCTTACCGGGGTCAGGCAGATAAGGAAACCTGATCTTGTACCTTCAGCCTCCAAAGCCATGACCCAAAGAGCCTTCTTTTCCTCTTTCTGTTCCCAGTGCAGCCATGGCTCCTGGTTCTAAAAGCATCTGAAGCAGGGAGCAGCTCCAAAGCATTGGATGCTGGATGGGCGCGTGATTTAATCCTTACCCCATCCTTAATCTTAGCCCTCGGTCATTTGAGTAATCGTTTCAGTAAAGCAGTCAGATCATGCAGCTATGATAGACACAGCATCTGTCCAAATGTCCAGGAGAAATTGGCTATGAAGAACACACCAGGGACCTGTGCGTGACCACTTGACATGCAAGGTAATTAGCTAAAACCCATTGAAAGCCATAGGCTGTGAAGTACTACTCAGCAATAAAAATGAATGAACTACCAGGTGTGGCGGTGCAGGTTTGTAATCTCAGCACGGTAGCAAAAAGAAATAAACTATCAATAAATGCAACTTGGATGAATCTCTAGGGAATTGCGCTGGGTGGGAAAAAAAAATCCTAAAGGTCACATATTTTATGATTGCATTGATATGACATTTTTGAAATAACAAAGTTTTAGAAATGCAGAATTGATAGATGGCTTCCAGAGGTGAGGGATGGAGTGGGTGAGGTTATGAAGAGTACTTGGGGGAGCCTTGTGGACTCTTCATCTTGCCTAGCTGGTGGATACACGAAGAGAACATGTGATACACAGAATTAACACACACACACACACACACACACACGCACCAGGACAAGTGGTATAACCCAGTAAGAGGTATCAAATCAACTTCCTGGGAATGACATTGTACCATAGTTTCAGTGAATGTTACCATCGGTGGGACACTGGGTAAACGGCTCTGTTAGCCCAGGTTTCCAGAGAAACAGAAGCACAGAGATACATGTATAGAGAAAGAAATTTATTGGGAGGGATTTGCCCACGCCATGTTGGAGGCCGATCTGCCATATGCAAACTAAAGACCTGGGACAGCCAGTGCTGTGGCTCCAGTCCACCCTAAAGGCCTGAGAACCAGGAGCACCAATGTCCAAGGACAGAAGATGGGTCCCAGCTCCAGAAGAGAGATCAAAGTCATCCTTCTTCTGCCTTTTTCTTCTGTCTGGCCTCTCAATGGATTGAACAATGCCCTCTCACATTGGCGAAGGTGATGTACCTTCAAATGACACTCACAGACATACCCAGAAATAATGTTTTGCCAGCTTCCTGGGCAACCTTTAGAGCAGTCAACTGACACAGAAAACCACTGCAACTCCGCCCCCCTGTCAAGCTGGCACCATTGTGCATCTTCAGTGGTTATGGTTCATGTGTTTGGGAAGGGACTGAATCATGGGGTGCTACACCCATCAGTGGATTCCTCTGCCCATGAGCTCAGTAGCTGAATGTGCCATTAGGAAGTGGAGCTGGGTTAGGAGAGGTGTGTCACCAGGGGGATGACCCAGAAGGGACCTGTCCTTCCCTCTGCTTCCTGGCTGCCAAGGAGCAAGCAGTTTTTCTCCACCAGGCCCTTCCATTGTGCCGTTTCTGCCTTGGAGCCAATCAGCCATGGACTGGATCCTCTGAAAACCATTAACCCAAACAATCCTCTCCTTTAAATTGTGAGTATCAGGTTTTTGTCCCAACAATGAGAAAATGACTAATACATAGAGTGCACTTAATCTCCAAATAAAGACGTTAACAAGGTCAAGGTTTTCAAGTAACATGACCCAACTATTCCCAATACAACAGAAAATACACTCTTCCCTAGAGGAGGAGGTGAAGTCTTGACATTTACTTTTCTGACTTAAACATTCTCATAACTTAAATGCCATGATGTGAAATTAACAGGGGTTAAATACTGATATAGAGTCAATACATCATAGGTTACACAAAAGGGAATAAAAGAGGAAACAAAACAAAGACAGTTGCTTCATGTGTGTATACAAATGTGTGTATAACCAAAAAAGGAGAAAATACTCAATTAGAATTCTCATTTTTGAACCTGGTCACGTGGTTGTGGCTGGTATTTGTAATTATCTTTTTTTATTGCCCATCCTGTATTCCCTCTGCCTTCAGCAAGCACCTTAGCTGACCATGGGTCTTTACCTGACGGAGTGACTCAAATCTTCATTCTTGACAGGTCTATCTGGACCATTGGTAGTTCTGCCTGGATTGTGCTGTTGTCATTCCCCACTGTCCTTAGCAAGGGGAGTGGTAATAATAAAAGCCACCATGTGTTCCAGACAAACTCCTCCTCACCTCTACTACAGAGCAGTGTTCCCCTTGGTGGTTGGGATGAATCATCCAGCCAACACCACGACTCCCTTTTTTGCTTGCTAATTCAAAGACGCAAGGAGCCAGAAGGAGCAAGGGGAGTGGTAATAATAAAAGCCACCATGTGTTCCAGACAAACTCCTCCTCACCTCTACTACAGAGCAGTTTCCCCTTGGTGGTTGGGATGAATCATCCAGCCAACACCACGACTCCCTTTTTTGCTTGCTAATTCAAAGACGCAAGGAGCCAGAAGTGGCCAGGAAAAAGTCTGAACCTCCAGTTCAATGGACTCATTGTTGTGTCTCCTGGCGGAAGCATTTCACCCTCTGGAACTAAGCCCTCTAGGCCAGTAGCGTATAAAGTCTCAGGAATAGGAAGCCAAACTTTCCCTAGTGAGTCATTAGGAATAATAGTGACTGGTGGCACTCTCATTTCCATTTCTTTATTCCTGGACCTGTGAATCCTGGCTGTAAGAGAAACAGGACCATACAGTAGACACTGATTCAGAGCATACACAGCCTTCTGGAGAACCTTGCCTCAGTCCTGAAAGGTATTGCCACCGAGCCAGAGCCGTGACTGACTCATTCACTGTTTTATCATGCCAGCTGCTCAGGACGGTGAGGAACAGGGTAATACCAGTGACTCCCATGAGCGTGGGCTCCTTGCTGCACTTCTTTGACAAGAGGTCGGATAACTTCTACTGGCAAATAATGGCCCTCAGAATCTGAGGATTCAGTGTCCTCACCTTCACCCAAGTCTTCAGATACAACTCCATCTCCAATTAGATCCCATTCTATGCCAAGCAATGGCTCACTTTAACAGTAAATACCCCTCAAGACTGAGAGCTCATTTGCAATGTGTTTTGGTCAGTCACAGCACGAGGTTTTGCATCTGATTTTCAGCAACTTCCACACGATGGCAAGGAGACAGGGCTCTCCTTCAGGACACACCCGAGTAGCCTGGAGATTGTTGCTTAGGCAGCCAGCAAACTGGGATTCGATTCCCTGAGTTCTTCCCTTTCTTTCACTACTTTGTCTGGAGACATTAGGAGCAACCAACCAGTGCCATTGTAGTGCTTAGTTTTCAAAAACAAAAAATGAAGTATATACAGAAGCACCTAGCTCCTTCCCTCTGCTACCTGGTTGCTTAGGACCGTCCATATTTTGTGTATCTTTATAAACAGTTCACACCATGGATGTTAGTGATCTCTTCACTACTGAAAATAGACTCATCGGCGCCTTTAAATCTAATCAGACCAAAGAGCCAATTCCAGAAATCTCAGAACCAATTCAGAAAACTTATACTTAAAGTTCTGTTCCTAGGTAATCATTCTCAGTACTGAAACAGAAGTGGTGGTGGATATGTGATATACAGACACAGACAGACAGACAGACAGACAGACAGACCAATACAAGTAAAATTGGGGAATCTGAATGAATCTCGTGGGTTGTATCACCGTCGATCTCCTACTGGTGATATTGTAGCACAGGTCACAAGATGTTGCTTACCATTGCAAGGAAATTTGCTACAGGGCATTGGATTGCTTCATATGATTTCTTGCAGTATAAATGTATAGCTACCTGAAAGTAAAATGTTTATTTTAGTTTTGTTTTTAAGTCACAGGAGGTCCACTACAGCTGACACCTCAGCGGTTGACAGTGGTAGACTCCTAAGCAAGTGATTGGTTGATGGCCCAGTTGTCCCCTCAGACTTTTCTAGGTTGTCATGATAGAAACACATCATTGAGACACATGAAATAAACTTTGCTTCTAATTTCTAGACAGTGCCGTCCAATATAGTAGTCACTAACCACATGTAGCTATTGGGGACTTGAAATACAGCCAGTCCTAATTGACATGTGCTGTTAGTATAAAATACACACCAGATTTAGAACACATAGTATGAATGATTGTAAAAATAGCTCATTAGTTTTTTATATCAACTGCATGTTGAAATGATAATATCTTGAATATACTGAGCTAAATAATATATCTTATTAAAATAAAATTTACCTGGTTTTTAATGCAGCTTTTAGAAAATTTTAAGTTATATAGATTTTATGTATTTCTATTGGATGGCACTGTTCCCAGTAACCACAGTATCTATAATTATCATTGAATCAGTAAGATTCCAGCTGGAATGCACCCTGGTCTTAATGTGATTTCTGGGGTTCCTCATATGTTCTACTCTGCAGAACCCAGATTCAGTTCTACCCAGATGTCAGAGGCCAGCTAGGCTCTCAGGGCTTAGCCCCAGGTCACCCCAAAGATGAGAAATAATCAAGTTCTTTCTTTAAGGTTTCTTGTAGTTGGCTCAGTGGTCAAGCACAAGGCTTATTTCTTTTTATCTTGGGTACCACACATCCCCTCCTCAGAGGTGCTGTTTGGGACATTTTTGAGTACCTTGCAAGCCAGTGGACTTTCCTGTCTGCCCACCCTCTGGCCGTGTTGCAGCGCCTGGAGCTGTGGAGGCTCCATTCAGTTCCCAGCAGGGACAACAGGACAGTGCCTCACCCAGGTTGGACGCTGCACAATGGAAACCCACAGGGAGCTCACACATGTGTGACCTAAATATTCTGCAAGGTTAATGCCCCATGGGGTAAACATCTAACCAAAAGGGGCTGATGCTGCTGGGTAGATGTTCCCCCCCATTCCCCCACTTCTGCCCTTTAGCTGATCTGTGGAACTCTTCACCCCTAGGTTCAGGGGCCAGCTTGATGACCCATCTTCACACTGGCTCTCCCTCCTCCCCCAGTCCACCCCTCTCTGAGTTCACAATCCCCACAAAGCCCTGGCGTTGATGCCTTTGTCTCAGGCCCTGCTTTCTGCAGAGCCCAGGCTGAGCCAGAGGCCCTCCCCAGCCGCCTGTTCCAAGGTGGCCCTCCCAGGCTGGACCCCAGCCTCCCTAGCTCAGCACCGTGGCTGCATCATTCATACTCCTGATGACCTCATTGACTTCGGTTTCTCTCTTTCCCCAACTACATTACAGGTTCCATCAGGGTTCTATCCCCAGTGCCTGATGCACATTTGATGCTTGGGAAATACTTGCTGACTAAAAGGAATGGGCCTGAGCAAGGCTGTCCCTGTCTGCTCCTCTTTAAGAACTTTAGACCAAGAAACTACAGTGCTCCCTTGATTGGTTGGGACCAGATGTATTTAGACTAGAACTCCTAAAAGTGGATCCTTAGTCTGGGAGGTAAAGACACTGCTCTTTATAAAACTAGGGTGTTACCTCTTGGATCCACCCAGGTGTGACATTGCCCGTAAATGTGATGAAGGTGATCAAAGAGCCAAGAATTGAAATCCACAGCCAGAAAACATTATGAGCAATTCTGGGGACAGACACACCTCCGCAGCAGCTTCGATAGACTCAGGATTTTCAATCAACTGAGCAGCACTAGGAAGGGTGACCAAGGCCCAGAGAACAGGCTGGGGGAGCTGAGGACATTGAATTTCTTTTGCAAAGTGAGAAGAGTAAGCTTTTCAGGTGCTGAATTTCCATGATCTCTTTCACCAACCTTGCACCATGGGAGTTTTGAGGCAGGGGTAGGGATTAAGTAAAATACCAGTTGGAGACTACCTAACACATGCAATTTTATCACCATTGTCTTCAAAGTTCCCTTCACCATCCCCGGTCTTGTAGCTCTAATTATTCTTTGTCAGACCTCAGAAGCAAGTCCTGGTCTCCCCTTACTGACCATATCTGCCCCAAAAGGAGTGAAGCTAAAACAGTGTCTCCCAGGGCGATGGTACCTGCACATCTAGTGGGTAGAGGCCAAAGACACTCAAGCCTATAAAGCACAGGACAACTCCTCACAATAGAGAGTGAATTGGTCCTACTTTCTGACAGCTACAAAGCAGCCACTTAGATCCTCTTGGTGTTCAGCCTCTGCCCCAAACAAAGACAGCTGAAACAATGAATGAACAAGTACACATTGAGGAAAATAACTATAAAGGAGCACCAGAGTATAGCCAAGGAGTAGCAGAAAACACACAGAGCACAGAAACTCCAAATGCCAAGGAAACACCTGGCCTCTACCACCCCATCTGCCACAGGGCACCAGCTCAGAAACAGGAAAGACTTCTCCCTGCAGGGAAGAGGTTGCTCCTGCCCATCAACATGGTGGGCACCCACGATCCTCATCCCTGGGGATCCCTGGATCTTCACAGCACTGAGCCCAGCCAAGAGAGCTACCTGGAGTCCACAAATCCAGGCTCCTCTTAGAAGGACCCTCCCCTGTCCCGTATGAGGCCACTGCACTAAGGCGTTCATGAACCAGAGTCACTGCTGGAACATGCCTGGCTCTGAGAACCAGTGGCCACTGTACTTTCCCATCCCTGAGACTTATCCACCTCCGAACCCCCTTCCCAGTGGCCTACCAGTCCCAATCTGAGCTCCACACAAGCCTATGGGGCTGAGCTGCAGTGGGGCTGCACCATCTACCCTCATAACTGTCAATGTCCCTTGCCCCCTTGGGGACCAAGTTGAAGCTGCTGTCTGCCTCCCGAGGAAAGGCTACCTTAGCTGAGCTAAGGTGACACCCACATGCCTCGGAAATAGAGCAATGGCTGAACTGAATCATCTTGTTCTCCACTACCACGCTTCCCTGGAACTTGAAAAGCTCCCTAGAGTTTGGGCTGCTGAAATAACTCCCTCTCTGTAGTGTAGAGATTATTGTTGTGCTGCTCCCTACTGCCGAGAGCCCAGGTAACAACTACGCTCTGACACCCCACAGTTATGGTTGACACTGCCTCTGACTCACAGAGTTTGGGATACGGCTGTGTCCCACCATCCTAGAGGCCAGAATCACCAAAACACAATGCCTCATCCCTGTGCCCTATTGGCTCTGGTTCCCAAACTGTAGTTGTACCCTGCTCCCCAGGCCCAGACCTTCAGAACCATTCTGTGAAGTTCAGAAGAAAGGATATATCTGCCAGATGTATAGATATGTGACAAAAGAAACAGGGAAAAATCAGGTCAAGTAACACCATCAAATGAACAGTGTAACTCTGTAGTAACTCACCCTAAAGCAGAGAACATTTACAAATTGCCAGAAAAATAATTAATAATCTCAAGGAAATTTAGTGAGATGAAAGGGCTACAGATAGACCATTCAGTGAAGTCAGGAAAATAAGTGTCATGATTAAAATGAGAAATTTGGCAGACATAGATATAAAAAGAGTGAAATGGAAATCCTGGAGCTGAAGAGCTCAATGAATAAAATAAAAAATACAATAGAGTATTATAACCACACACAGGATCAAGCAGAAGAAACTCTGAACTTGAAAATGGGTCTTTTGAAATTACCCAGAGATGATAAAAAGGAGAAAAAGTGTGAAAACAGACTATGGAATTTATAGGATGCCATTAAGCAAATAAACATTCAAATTATAGGTATTTCATAAGGAAACAAGACAAAGATACAGACAGAGATCTCACTTGATGAATTAATTGCTGAAAACTTCCTGAGTCTTGGAAGAGATATAAATGTTCAGATGTGAAGTTCAAAAGTCCCCAAAGAGATTCAATCCAAAGAGGTCCCCAATGAAGAATGTCATATTTAAACTATTGAAAGTCAAGGACAGAGAGATTTTAAATTTTTTTTCAGACAGGGTCTTACTTTGTAGTCCAGGCTAGCCTTGAACTCATGATAATCCTCCTGCCTCAGCCTCCCAAGTGCTGGAATTACAGAAGTTTGCCACTATGTCCAGTTAAAAAAATTTTAAGAGATAAGGTCCATGTTGCTCAGCTTGCCCCTGAACTCCTAGACTCAAGTGATCCTCCTCCCTCAACTTCTTAAGTACCTGGGACTTAGGTACACATCACCATGCCTGACTTTAGAAGGAATTTTAAAAACAGCAGGAGAAGAGCATTAAATTACATGTAAAGGAATATTCATCAGGCTACCAGCAGATTTCTCAGCAGAAACCCTGCAGGCCAAGAGAGAATGGAATGATAAACTCAAAAGACTGAAAGGAAAAACTGCCAGCCAAAACTAATGTATCCAGAAAAGCTGTCCTTCAGAAATGAAGGAGAAATAGTCTTTCCCAAACAAGCAAAAATTGAGGGAATTCATCACCGCTGCTTTACAAGAAATACTTTAGGGAATTCTTCAAGTAGAAACAACAGGATTTTAATTACTAACATGAAAATGTATTGAAGTATAAAATTTATTGGTAAAGGAAAATCCAGAACACTCAATACTGTCAGGGTATTATTTAAGTCATATATATTTTAATACGGAGGTGAAAAGACAAAAGAGTAAAAAATAACAAGTAACAGTAAATTTTTAATAAATATGACATAAAAGTATAAATTGCAACATCAAAAAATTGTGGAGGGAGGATAAATGTGTAGTTTTTATATGCAACTGAAAATAAGTTATTATGAGGGCAAACTAGTATAACTATAAAGTGGTTTATGCAAGCCCCATGAAAACCACAAAGCCTAAAACTATAGCAGACATACAAACAAAAGAAAAAGAAATCAAAACGTAACACTACAGAAAATCACCAAATCACAAAGATATGCAACAAAGAAAGAAAGAAAAAAGGACCTTCAAAACAACCAGAAAATTAAATTTAAAATGGCAATAATAAATCCTCACTTTTCAATAATTATCTTAAACTTAAATAGATTACACTCTCCAATCAAAAGACATACAATGGCTGAATGGATTTTTTTAAAAATTAAGATCCAGTTAGGTATTCCTATACGAGACCCACTTTAGCCATAAGGAACACACAGATTAAAAGTAATGGAGGAAGACATCCCATGCGAATGGTAACGCAAACAAGGGAGGTTATATTTACACCTGATCAAACAGACTTCAAGTCAAAAACTGTCACAAGAAACAAAGAAGGTCATTACTCACTAATAAAACCCTCAGTTCATACAGGCGACATAACAGAGTTCAAAGCCAGCCCATGGACTACATAGTGAGACCGGTCTCAAAAAACAAACAAAAGAACTGAGCATGGTGTCACATGCCTATCATCCCAAAACTCTAGGAGGCTGAAACAGGAAGATCACAAGTTAGAGCCCAGTTTGGGCAATGTAGCTACTTAGTGAAACCCTGTCTCAAAATATTTAAAAAGGGGGAGAATGGAGCTCAATGCAAAGGCCCTGGGTTCAATCCCTAGCATAAAAAAAGGCATAACAATTCCTCCTCTGTATGATCCCAACGTTGGATCATCTAAATATATGAAGCAAATGTTAATGAACACAAAGAGAAAAATAGGTAGCAATGCAATAATTGTGCAGGATTTCAATAGCCCACTTTCAACTATGGATAGGTTAATCAGACAGGAAATGAATTAGAAAATACTGGATTCAAAATGCACTTTAGACAAAATGGGCCTGATAGATATACATTGAAACTTCTGCCCAAGAGCACAGAAAACACATTCTTCTTTAGTGTGTAAAGATCATTCTCCAGGATAGCCCATATGCTATGCAATGACAACAAAAGTCTTAACAAATTTTAAAAAATTGAACTATATCAAGTGTTATTCTGGACTACAGTGGCATGAAATTAGCAGTCATTAATAGGAGGAAATTTGGAAACTCTACAAATACATGGAAATTAAGCAGCATGCCACTAAATAGTCAATGCGACAATGAAGAAATTGGAAGGAAAATTTAAAAAGTTCTGGAGACAAATGAAAATGAAAACACAACATAGCCAAACCATAGGGTATAGGAAAAAGCAGTACTCAGAAGGATGCTCACAGCAATAAGCATGTACACCATACAGAAAGGAAAAGGGGCTGGGCATGTGGCTCAGTGGTAGATTGCTTACCTGGAACGAGGGAAGCTCTGGACACAATTCCCAGCACTGTAAGGAGAACAGGGCGAAAGAAGCCAGTGTAGGGGCACACACCTGTAATCCCAGCATTCGGGAGGCGGAGGCAGGAGAATAGCTGTGAATTTGAGGCCAGCCTAGGCCATGTAGTGAGTTCAAGATCAGCCTGCACTACACAGCGGGACCTTGTCTCAAAATACAAATAAATAAATACATAAATGAATAAAGATGCAGCCCAGGGCAAAGGCCTTGGGTTCAATCCCTGCTACTGAAAAGAAGAAGGAGAAAGATCTCAAGTAAAAAAAAAACTAATGTTGCATTTTAAGAAACTAGAAAAATAAGAACAAATGCAATTGAAAATTAGAAGAAAACAAATAAGATCAGAAGAGATATAAATGAAGTACAAAAGGAAAAGCCTTTTTTTTTTGGCAAAACAAGTTTATTTTTTCTAAAAGGCATATAGACAAAACAAAGTAAGCTTTCCTCTTTTCTGAGACAGGTTCTCGCTATGCAGTTCAGGCTGGCCTTTAACTCACTTTGTAGCTGAGGTTGTCCTTGAACTCATAGTAATCCTCCTGCCTCAGCCTCCCAAGTGCTGGGATTACAGGCATGCACCACCACATCTGGCTCAAAGTAAACATTTAAACAGATTTTTACTTTTGTCCTAGAAGTATTCTATTAAGTTCCAGTCTCTAGCCATTTTTGGGTGAGTAATCGTCACCTTCCTCAGGGTCTTACTTTTCTTCTATTAAATTTAGCCGCTGTTTTCTGTTTGTCGGCTTCCTTTTTCAAGGATTTCTATTAAACCTTGTTCTGAGACCTTCTTACTTAGCTGTCCGTACTTCGCCTTCTGTATAAGGTAATTCTCTACTGCTTTTGTTTTTTCAGGCTTTACCAATGCTAAGTTACTTAACCTGGCCCTGGCAGAACTCGAGCTAAGATACTGTTTCTCATTCCTGCTTCCCTGTGCTTTCATTCTGTGCATCGTTCAGACCCCTGAGTTCCTCCTGCAGCTCCACCAGCCTCTCCTTCCTCAGCGCCTCCAGCTCCTTGTCCACCACAGCGCAACTGTCGTGGGGCAGCAGCTATAGCCACCATGGGAAGAGCTGTCAAAAACCCTTAGTCAGATTAATTTTTAAAAAATAAATGAATAGAGCTGGGTGTGGTGACTCAGTCCTGTAATCCCAGTACTTGGGAGGCCAAGGCAGGAGGATCGTCAGAAGTTCAAGTCCAGCCTGGGCTACAAAGTAAGCTCAAGGCCAGCCTGAACTGCGTAGTGAGACACTCTCAAAAAGGCAAAAATAAATAAATAAATAAATAAATATAAATAAAATCAACAAGAGGAATAGGGGTTAGTTCAAATATTACACAGCATGGTAACTATGTATACAATAATTAATTATATATTTCAAAATAACCAGAGAAGGGTTTGAAGGTTTTCGACCCATAGAGGTGATATTTGAAAAGATGAAAATACTAATTGCCATGATTTGATCATCATGTATTGTAAATATGTATTGAATGACAGTACTGTATTCCATAAATAAGTACAATTAGTACATGGCAATTAGAAATAAAATAAATAAAATAAAATCACAGGTAAGAAAAGAGATTACAGTTGATACCACAGAAATACAAAGAATCATGAAACCATTATGATCAACTTTACTAAAACACTGAAAACCTTAGGAAAAAATGTATTGGTTCCTAGACACACACAGCTTGCCAAAAGTGAGTCAACAAGAAGTAGAAAATTTAGGGCCAGGAGTTTGGCTCAGCGGCCTAAGCACCTGCCTGGCAGATACAAGGTTGTGAGTTTGAGCCTCGGTACCACAAAAAAAAAAAAAAAAAAAAAAAAAAAAAAAAAAAAAAAAAAAAAAAAAAAAAAAAAAAAAAAAAAAGAGAGAAGAAGAAGAAGTAGAAAATTTGATTATACCCGTGAGGAGTAACAAGATTAAGCAATATTAAAGTTGCCCATCAAACAACCTATGGCTTCACTGTTGAACTCTACCAAACATTTAAAGAAGAACCAATATAAATTCTTCTCAAACTATTCTTGAAAATTTTAGAGAAAATTGTTTCAAACTCATTCCACAAGGCCTGTATTACCCAATACCATAAACAAACAGTGACACAATAAGAAATAAAACTATACATCAGTCTCTCCGAAGAACATAATTACAGAACTCCCCAACAAAATACTAGCAAACTGAATTCAACAACACATTTAAAAGATCATTTGCTATAATCAAGTGGGATTCATCCCAAGGATCCCAGAATGGTTTAACATATGGAAATCAATCAACATGATGCATCCCACTAACAACTGAAAGACAACTCCTATGATCATTTTAATAGCTGCAGAAAAAGTATTTGACAAATGTTAACATGTTTTCATGATTAAGACTCTCAAAAAATTGGCATAAAATGTGCATATCCTAACACAGCGATACTGTTGGAATGGAAAATGTTGACAAATTTTCCTCTAAGATCTACAATGAGAGATAAATGCCCACTTTTACTAATATTCAGCACAATACTACCAGTCTTGGCCAGAGCAATTAAGCAAGAGAAATAAATAAAAGGCATACAAATTAGAAAGAAGGAACCTGAATTGTTTCTTTGCAGATGACCTGATCTTACAGGTATAAACCTTAAAGCCTCCACCAAAAAACTGTTGATCCAATGAATAAATTCAGTAGAGTTGCAGGATATAAAAATCAACATACAAAAATCAGTAGCATTTCTATACATTGATAGCGAACTATCTGAAACAGAAATTAAGAAAGCAATCTCATTTATAAGAGCTACCAAAAAATAGATATCTAGGGATACATTTACAAGGAGGTAAAAGATTTCTATACTGCAATCTATAAAACAGTGATGAATGAAATTTAGGAGGATACTAATAGAAAGGTATCCCATATTCATGGATGAGAAGAACCTAGAACAATCTACAGAATCAGTTGAATCTCTATCAAAATATCAATGTCTTTCTTCACAAAAATAGGAAAAAATCCTCAGATTCATATAGAACAGAGAAGACCTTGACTAACCAAAGCAATCCTGAACAAAAAGAGCAAAGATAGAGCATCACTCCCTGATTTTCAAATATGCTACAGAGGTTTGGAAACCAAAACAGCATGGTGCTAGTGTAAAAACAGGCACAGATCAACAGAACAAAATAGAGGACTCAGAAATAAATCTGTAAATCTACAGACAACTGATTCTTGACAGAGGTGCCAATGATGAAATTGGTAAAAGGACAGCTTCCCTAATTAAATGGTGTGGGAAAAGTTTAATGTCCACATGAAGTAAGTAGAAATCATATTCGTACCTCTCACTATATACAAAATTCAACTCAAGATGGACTAAAGATTTACGTGTAAGTCCTAAAATTATGAAAGTACCAGAAAAAAATATACAGGGAATATTTCATGATATCGATCTGAGCAAGGATTTTTTTTTTTTTTTTTAGTTGAGACCTTAAAAGCACAGGCAACAAAACCAAAAATGGACTGAAAATGTTATTTGGCACTAGTTTACTTCCCTGAAATCCTTGAGGGCATGAGTTCCATTCCCAACACCACTGATAAGTAAATAATAAAACAAAAACAGAGACTAAGGTTACATCAAACTGAAAAGTTTAATAATGAAGGAAACAACAGAATGAAGAGCCATCCAAAAGAACAAGAGAAAACATTTGCAAAGTATATGACAAGGTGTTAATACCCTGAATATATAAGTGTTTCAAACCACTCAATAGCAGAAAATGGAGCCAAATACAACAGAGTACTACTCAGCCATAAATAAGATAAATTTGAGACATTTATAGCTAAATGGATAGATCTTGAGACCATACTCTAAAGTGAAATAAATTGGACACATATGTGTAAATGTCTCATTGGCTCTTTGATGTGAGAAACTGAAAGTGTAAATAAGAACCAAAGTGTTTAATAGATATTGTGAAATAAGAAGTAATTGTTCAAATGGAAAAGGGAATTGATGGGGGAGGAATAAAAGGAGAAAATGGGAACAAAGTTTTGTAAATAAAGAGGGGAAGAGGGGTTGAAGAGAGGGGAAGGTAATGGGAAAAGAAAGAGGAACTAAGATATATCATGTACAGGTACAAATTCCCTATGATGAATGTGATCACTATGTGTATCTAAATTGTACCAATATTCAGGTGTGGTGGTGTATTCCTGTAATCCCAGCACTCGGGAGGCTGAGGCAGGAGGATCATTGCAAGTTTGAGACCAGCCTGGGTTACAAAGTGAGCTTAAGACCAGCCTTAACTGCGTAGTGAGACCTTGTCTCCCTGAAAAAGAAAAATCAAATTATACCAATAAACTTAATTATTTAAAAAAGAAGAAGGAGGAAAAAGATAAAAGAAAGAAATGGAGCCCAGCTGGATGACATGCATCTGTCTTCCCAGCTCTCTGGGAGGCTGGGACAGAAGGGTGGCCTGGGATATAGCTTCGTGGTAGGGTGCTTGCCTAGCATGGGCAAGGACCTGAGCTCTATCCCCAGTACTGGAAAACAAATGGACATAAGATTTGAATAGGCATTTCCCAAATGAAAGCATGCAAAAGGCTAACAGGTGTATTTTGAAATCTTTAGCACCATCCATCACCCAAGAAAAGCAAGTCAAAGCCACCATGATGTATCATCTCACGCCAGTGGAATGGCTATTATACCAAAGACAAGAGAGAACAGGTGCTGATGAGGAGGTGGAAAAAAGGGTAATCCTGCTCACTCTTGGTGGAAACGTGAATTAGTGCAGGCATCATAGAAAATGTATGGAAATTTATCACAAAACTAAAAAAAAAAATCTACCATATGATCCAGCAATCCTACTCCTGGATATATATCCAAGGGAAAAGAAATCAGTTTATCAAAAAGACATCTGCAGTCCCTTGTTTATTGAAGATTATTCACAATAACCAAGGTAAGGAATAAACATAAGCGTCCATCCACAGATGAGTAAAGAACATGGGGTGTGTGTATATTTCTTTGTGGACACCTACGAGATACGGGCACGTATATAAAATGGAATACAATTCAGCCATGGAAGAGAAATGAGTGCTCTAGTTTGCAACAAATAGATGAACCTGGAAAACATCTCACATGAAAAAAGTCCGACGCAGAAAGACAAGTATGACATCATCTCATTCTTATGGGGACAGAAAACACTTTATCTCAAAGAAATAACTAGTAGAGTAGTGGCAACTAGAGACTGCGAAAGATAAGGAGAGAGCGGGTGGGGAGAGGTAGTTCAACGGGTACAAAGACACAGTTAGGAGGAATAAATTCTGGCATTCTGTTGCACAACATAGGGGCCACGGTTAAAAGTAATATATAGTCTATGTCAAAATAGCCAGAAGAAAAGATTGTAGTAAATATCGAAGGTGAAGTATATGCCGACTCTCCTGATGATTGATCATTGCACATTGTATACATGTCACGGCATCACACTGTGACCAACAAATTTTGCGTCAGTTAAAAGCAAAGTGAAGCTTAAAAAATTGTAGCAGTCCCAAATGTCCATAGAAATCCTGGCTTAGAGGACACAGAGTATATGAGGAATGTTCCCTAAGTCACCACGGGCATGATACGGGGGACTGTGACAGGGGACATGCCTGGGTGGGAATCTAGACCCCCTTAGAGAACTGTGTGTCCTTGGCCATGTGACACTCCCTCTCTGAGCCTATGCTACCTCAACTATAAAATAGAAAAGATAACAACTACTTAGCCGGGCGTGGTGGCGCACGCCTTTAATCCCAGCACTCGGGAGGCTGAGGTAGGTGGAGCGTTGTGAGTTTGAGGCCCGCTTGGGCTACAACGCGAGCGCAAGGCCGGCCTGAGCTACATAGTGCGACCCTGCCTCAAAAAACCAGGGCCGGGAGTTTGGTTCAGTGGCTTAAGCGCCTGCCCTGGCAGGTGTGAGGCTGTGAGTTCGATCCCCGGTGCCGCCAAAAAAAAAAAAAAGGTAACAACTACCTGGTTAGGGTTTGGATCCTAAATGCCCTCTAAGTTTCATGTGTTTGAGGCTTGGTCCCCATTCACTGGGAGGAGGCAGAACCCAATGGAAGAAGTTACATCACTGGAGGTGTCCCCTGAAGGGAATATTGGGACCCTGGCACTGTTCTTTCTCTCCTTTGCTTCCTGGTTGCCATAAGGAGAACATCCTCCTCTTCCGCATGCTCCCACCACCAGGATGTCTCTCCTCAGGCCCTAAAGCACCTGGACTCACCATGGACTGAATCCTCTGCAACCTTTCCTCCTTTAAGTGGATGTCCTCAGGTATTTTGTGGCAGAAACAGAAAGCTGACCAATACATATCTTCTGAGGTTGCAGGAGGATCATGGGAGGTACTTACCAACTCTTCTTTGGAAAGAGTCAGAGCTCAAGGAATAGAGGCTGTAATGGGTTCACCAAACTCTCCACAATTCACATCCACACCCACCCAGTGTGACCATATTTAGAAACAGCGCCTTCATGGATATCATTGGTTAAATTAAAATGTGGTCATCCTGGATGAGGGTGGGCCCTCAATCCAATCACTGCTGTCCTTATTTAGAAAGGGGGTGATTCAGAACCAGTGACATGCAGTTAGCAGAGTGAGCGAAGCGTCTGCGAGCCAAGGGACACCAAGTACTGCTGGGGACACCTTCCTCAAGGCTGGAAGGAAGGCAGGAGAGTCTCCCTTGCAGCCTTTAAAGGAACCAACCCAATCCTGCTGAGCTTCATCGCAGATTCTGGTGTCCAGGAGCTGTAGGAATAATTTCTGTTGTTTGAACTATCATTTATAGTACTTTCTTTCCACACTGGGGATTGAACGCAAGGCCTTTTTGCTGAGCTACATCTCCAGATTTTATTTTTTTAAAATAAAGTTTCCTAAGTCTAAATGGCCCAGGCTGGGCTCAGACTTGTAATCTTCCTGTCTCAGTCTCCTAGAGAACTGGAATTACAGGCATGTGCCACTTCCCCACACTGTTTGTGGTGTGTTTTTACAGTTACACCAGGGGCTACGGCCACACAGTGTTCGTCTTGAGGCGACCCACGGCACACCAGTGGGCATCTTGGACGCTCCCAGGTTCCTCAGCACCTGCACGTTCCTCGGTCATGGTGCACGGAGCTCTAACCCCCAGGATGCACCTGGAGCTCGGGCTTTTCTCCGGGGGTCACAGAGAATATGTCCATCTCCAGGGCTCCTGGTTATTTTCAAAGCACAGGTTCTGTGGAGCTGACCGGAACCCACAGCGCCTGTGGGATTTACCCACGGCACATGGCATGCACCAGTATCGCCGCCTGCACTACCCCACCCCGGGTGGCCAGGAGGATGGGGCGCACACAGGGCACCCTGCGGCACAGCAAGCGTGACCACAACGGCTCCCTGGTGCGTGTAAGCAAACCCGGGCAAACCTCGAAGATACGGCAGCAACCACGGCACAGCGCAGGCGCAACACCCACCAGCCTCCACCTGCACGGGCGCCCATGGAAAGAAACCAGGTGTGCGCCCCAGGAAGGCGTCAGCGGCTGGCAGGCTGCGTCCCTGGAAAGCAGATGCTCACGGCCTGGAATGAACGCAGCGCCCCGGCCGCCTTTGCCGCAGCCCGCGATGCCTGCAGCCTGAGACCGCGGCCACGACCCGGGCGGGCTCCGGCTCCACCGAAGCGGCCCAGAGGAGCTCCGTGCCGTGTGGCCCATGCAAAGCAAGGAAGGAGGAAAATCCATTTGGGGCCAAGAGCTCTGTCTGAACTTTGTCCTTTTCTCAAGCAAAAGAAAATATTATTTCACCCTCTAAAGAACCACACATAATAACAGGCGAAATGTCAAGGCCAATGTTGATACAAACCCCCAAGGAAAACAAACATCTCCCTACCTTCTCGGTGGCCTCCCCACCTCACCCCGCTCAGCTAGTTTACACAGATCTAGTGGTAGGCAGAGAGGGGAGGGGGGTTGGGGAAGCCTGCGGGCACGGGGTTGGGCCGTGGCGGGGACACGGCGGCCTTGAAGAACGCATAGGTGTACTTGGGAAGGACACCCAGGTCAGACAGCAGGTAAGATCTTGTCCTGATTTCACATCCCAGTTCACTCATTGGCTGTGTGACCTTGGGCAAGTAGCCTGACCTCTCTGAACCTGTCTCCCCGTTGGCAAACAGAGAGGATGGCACAGGATAATCTAGGTACCGCACTCAGTGCAGTGCCTGGCACGAGGACTGATCATTACCCTCTGGCCAGCCAGGTCTCCTAAAGAGTCAGGGGTGGAACCACACGCTTGAACGGTTCCTGAGCGCCCTCTAGGTGCCCAGCGCTAGCCCAGCCATTCTACTGGAATCACTTCCCTAAACGCATTCAGCCCTGCTGAGTGGAGGTCACCATCCCCACGTCCAAGAGCATAAAGGAGACTCAGAGAAGGACAGGGGCTCACCCAAAGTCACACAGCTGGGAAGCAGAGCCGAGAGTGAAAACCAGGTTTGTCTGGCTCCCAAAGCCTCAGGCAGAGAGGACTTCAGGGTCCCCGTGTGAAGCTGGAGGCTCGGTCCTAGCCCCGAGTATTCAGGGCTCTCCGTGTCCCGGGATGTGGCTCAAAGCCCTAGCTGCCATTGCTGGCTGTTGCTTCTCCTGGCCGCACGCATATGACCCTTCACATTTGCGGTCCCTGCCCCTTTTGTGTTTCTCTTTTTCCTCCAAGCCAGACCTTAGGTGGAGCATGAAGACCTAGAATCAGATCATCCCAGAGTCCTACTTTTGAGAAAATTCCAGTTCAGGGGGCATTCGGGGGATGGGCAGATGTGACAAGATGATACTCACCTGCTGGTTTCTCTTTAAGAGGGGCCTGTTCAAGCTCTAGGAGGAGCCTGGGAGAGGGCGCCTGGCCTTGAAGGGGAACCAGAAGAAGGTAGCATTTGTGTGAAAACTTGGGAAGGACAGCTGTTTGCCGGGAGGACCAGCGGGGGAAGGGAATGGGGACAGAAAGA
>RJWM01024406.1:15193-30851 GCA_004363535.1 Dasyprocta punctata | reverse complement strand
ATATGTGATCTTACATGCTGATTTTAATAACTTATTGTGATATTCTGGATCCATTTTTTCCCCATGAAGTTTAGAGTAAGGCTGTCATGTTTTATTCACACCTACCCACAAAAAATAAAAATGTATATATGTTGCATGGAAATATATTGATCTAGACAATGTTGAATCTTTTCATCTATAAAAGGTATTTTTTGTCCCTCAATAATTTTCTGATTTTCTCAAAAAAGACTTGTCTTAGATTAATTCCTAAGTACCCTAGAGTTTAATGGTTATTTGTCATGCAACCTTAAATATGCACATTACCCTAATAATTTATCTGTAGATAGTTTCTTCCATCTTTTTTCTTTTATTATTTAAATCTTATTAAACTGATTAGGATAAAAAGTACTACTGAGCAGAAGTGGTGGTAGAAGACACTTTTGTCGTCACCTGAATTTAAAATGAACTATTGCAAATGTCTCATTATGAAGGTTTTTGGTTTCATTTTCCAAATACACAATAGTTATTAATACAATTAACTACATAGAAATTCTACTAAAAAGCTTAATACTAACCAAATTCTTCTATACCTTATAAACTAATTGCTTCCTTTCACTTCAGGACTGAATTTATAGTCCTCCTCTATTTGTAGCTGTGCCTCTTACTCAGTACCATTGCTCTGAATGAAATATTGTTCTGTTAATTTTTATTCTGCCTCTTCAGAGCTTTTATGTCATAACTGCATCTGAAGTTCTTCTATAGCCTCTTGTTATGTTTCATTGGTTTTTCTGCTTACAGTTGCCAGGACGGGATTATTACTTCAAAAGTGGCCAAACTTCCCTGCCAATCCACCACAGAGACTTCAGAGAAGTAACAAGCAAATGACTACTCCCATGGAAACACACTAAAAGCAGGTTACCCAACACACTACTGGGCCAGTAATGTACTGGTATGTCCTACATGGTGGTTTAAAACTCCTTCTTACATCATTAACAGTTGCTCAGGTACCCTGTGCTTCTCTATGTAGGTACCCATTTTATTCCTTTAATATCATTTGACTTTAAAGCATTTCATCAGTAGCCAGTAGGTAAAAATTACTTTTTTTTAAAAAAAATCAGTTTCTAAAACTACTATTAGAATATTGTAAGTGAATAAAACACAAGCTCATGACAAGTCCAAAGTATAACCTGTCTTATGGAATAAACAGAATTAGAATAATGTCCTTTATACAATAATGGCCTATATATTTTTAGAGATGAGGAAATTTGTTTATTTAGTCTACTTATTACATAATGTGTTCTTGATATCTTTATGGCTATATTCTAAGCAGAGCATAACTAAGGTGAATTCAAAGCTACAAATAAATATAGTTCTTACCCTGAAAGACTTTACAGGTTCACAAAAGTGTGATAAAAAGGTAGAAAGTGAAAAGCATCTTGAGACACAGAGAAAAATATTCAGGGCAGATAAACATCACTTCAAGACAGGAGATGGAGCAAAGGGGAGCTTTATGAACAGGAAACATGATGAAGCCTGAGCAATAGTATAGGAAAAATACGTTGGATTCAATCTCAGTAGTCTAGATTTTATCAGAAGGCTATGTGCTCAAAACTGGTAACTTGGGAAGAAAGAGCTCTAATAATTGTAGCACTCTGGGAGGCCGAGGCAGAAGTATCCCAAGTCTGAGCTCTGCCTGGGAAATTTAGCAACTTAGCAATATCCTGTCTCAAAATAAAACAAATACAAATGTGCTAGAGACATAAGTCAGTGTGAAGGCCCAGAGTTCAACCCTCAGTAGTATGCCCCCCAAAAAAGAGCGGGGGAGTGTGGAAAAGCCATACTTAGCTACTACCTAAGATGACTACTGATAGTATAACCAGATGATGAGGGAAATGATATGATGATGTCTTTCAACAGAAATGGGAATAAAAGAAGAAGACGGAAAATGGGATGCTAGAGAATATGCTGATGAAAACTCACTTGAATCTGGGAATGGGGCTTGGAAATTAACAGACTACTGCCTTCTCTACAGATTTGGGAATCACCGACCTTGAGAGAGAGGAGGATAGAAGTCTTGATAGTGGAAGTTTCCAGAAATAAGACAGAAAAGGCTCTCTAGGACACATCTACTTAGTGAGGGGCCAGGGGGAAAAGGGCATTTGGGTTTGACACGAGTTCAATCCATTATCTAATTTTCATTTTAAAAATTGTATTTAGTGCTTGCACAAAATCTGATGCAGAGCTGGTACTTAGTACTTTAGGTTGAATAAATAAATATAAGTTGCATATTCAGTAGTGTTGTCACTATGCAGCATTCATACTGTTTCATAAAGAGTTAAGCCATTTTAAATAGTTTTCTTTGGTAAAAGTGAAATTTCGTCACCAAAATTTCTAATCAGTTCTGTTTTTCATACATGAAACTGACACTATTCTCCAATCATTTTCATTGGCTGATCATCTTGTTGCTCTTTCATACACGGTATGGTTATTTCCAAATATAAAAGGCTTTGATTTCGACAAAACACTTAAGCATCATTATACCTAATATTCAACCCTTTTCATCTTAACAGATCTTCTTGTAAATATTGATAAGCACAGTTAGCAAAACAGGGTCTGTCAAACCTGTAAACAGAAACAAATTGTCTTGGTTACTTTTCTCTTGTTGTTGAGACAAAGTACCTGATGCCCAAAGTGAAGCAAGGAAAGGTTTATTTAGCTTACAGTTTTTTGGAAGTTTCAATCCATACTCAGCTGGCTCCAAGGCAGGGTTGTGTGGCTGAGGGACAGCCCTTCATGAGGACCGGCAAGCAACAAGAGCAAAAGGGCAAAAGAGGGAGGAGCACACCTTCTTCCCTCCCCTATATTGTATGCTGGCTCCCTGCCCCTGGGCAGGTGCAGCACTCACACCACAAATTCCAGTGCCAGACAATGAACCAGTCACCAATGCTAGACTCAGCCACCTCCATGACTGCATAAGGCTTGGGGGGTCATCCAAACAAAAACCATAACACTAATCAATAGAATATGTGCTGCCGAAGTGAGCACAGAAATCAACAGAAACTCACTCCACAGTGATTTGAAATTAATACTCAGGCACATTATAAGAGGTCTATTATTTTTTTAAAAATACAGTTATAGCTTGTGATAATCCTGATGAAAACCCTGGTCTTAAGTTCATTTTCCTACCACAAGGTCATTCAGTATGGTGTTACTTCACTCAGATGCTTACATAGATCTATCAGATTTCCCAATACTAAATTAACTGATATTTTTAGAATTCGAAATAGTTTCTAAAAAGGGACAGGTAATCATATTCTGAGGTGGGTTTCTGCTCTTGTCTACCATACACTGTCAGTCACCAAAACAACTTCTAGGCTTTCACTTAAAATTAATCCCAACAATCTGTTCTCTTCCTTTTTTTTTAATAAAAGAAGTTGGCTCTGTTATAGTGGCAGAGAGAATATGCACAAAATTATTAAAATTTCTTTATCTCTTATTTCTAAGAATGTGATAACAGAAAATACTTCTGTGTGTTTATGCATCTTTGGCTAACTGGAAACATTCACAGTTTACTTCATCCCTGCCCAGTGGGGAGGCTGAGGAGTCTATTCCCCTGCTCCAAAGATTTCAGGCTTGGATTCACAACTTCTTGTTGTGACAGAATGTGAATGATGCTGTATCTGAGCAGAAGCATCTAACATAACTGCACAGGGTTGGGATCTCTGTCGTTCCTACTGTTGTGAAAATAGGTATGCCCCAGTAGTAGGTGGTCCTATCAGTTTGGTCCCAAAACAAAGTATGTAACAAATGTGCACCTAAGACCATACCTAAGATCAACCTATAGTTTGAAGTACAGGCCAAGCAACTGTCTTGCAGTTGCTGAGACAAAATATGAAAAATAAGGCTGGGCATGATGGCACATGCCTGCAATCCCAGTACTCAAGAGACTAAGGCAAGAAGATGGCTATGAGTTTAGGCTACACAAGGAGTTCAAGTCCAGCCTACACTACATAGTAAGACCCTGTCTCAAAACAATCAAAATACAGAAAATATGTAAACTAGTGAGATGCTGGGGACTACTGTGAAAACTAAAATGGTTATTATTCCTTTAGACTAAATGATACCTACAGTTAGATACTTTTTCACGTCCAGTGAGAAACATGGCAAGGATGTTGGCGTACAACAGAATTGGAAACAGTTCAGATTTGAAAATAACTGATTCGAAAGCAAAAGACTTGAAGAAAAAAAAACTTCTAATGCTTTCTTTACAGATGAGTAAACTGAGCCCCAGTTAAATTAAAGATTTGCCCCAGGTCACATTAGCAAGATCTAGTAATAAACAATGTTCTTCGCTCCTTTCACTGTGAAATTACTCCAACTGCAAACTATGTATCCAGGGACCTCTAGACTGTACTCTGTACCAACAGAACTTAACCTGGAGCAAACTGTCATTTGCAAAACATACTGACCTTATCTGAATATGAAGTTTTGGGACTCCCTAACAGTATATCATTAAGACACTATGCACTACTTCCCAACATATCTGGATAAGTCAACTGTGGGCAACACCCTCAGAATCTGCATTTTTAAGTATCAAAAGCAAAATACACATAAAGTTAACTGGACAGAAACATTTCTGAGAATGTAGAATCCCACCAATTTGTGCCATAGTGAGTGATGTTAACAAATCCATAGAAAAAGACTTAATAATTCCTATGTGAAAACATAATGGGCAGAGAGAGGATGTGGAAGGAATCAGAGAAACAGAAGAGCTACAGTATGGCTAGCAGTGCCAAGGGAGAGGAGACAAAGAAGCTGGGGAATATAAGCAATTGGGACCTGAGGAGTGGGAGAAATTCCTTTTATGAGGAATGATAAACTAATCCCAAGGATAAGCTTTGGATGAGAAATTCAGTCTCTCATATGCTATAGTTCATCTAAAATTTCTCCCCAAGTCTCTGCTTAGAGGTGAAGTTTTCTGAAGGTGACTGGATCACGGGCATCTACCCTTATCAGTGGACTAATTCACTCATGATTTTCTAGCTGAATGTGCTGTTGGACTGGCTGCAGGAGGTGGGTCATTGGGAGCGTGTCTTTGGAGTGTATAACCTTGCTTGGCCCCTTCCTCTGTCTGCTTCCTGGATGCCAAGGGTTGAGAAGCTTTCTTCTACCAGACCCTACTACTATGCCATTTCTGCCATTGAGCCAGAAGTCCATGGAATAAATCATCTGAAACTGTGAAAAAATAAACTTGTCTCCTTTAAGTTGCTGTTGTTAGGTATTCTGGTCCCAAGAACAGAGAGCTAATATACTATATTCTTCCAAAGAATATGCAGGATAGACTTTCTAAGCATTTTAGTCATTAAAATCCACTTATTACAGATAGCCTTCTGGTTTACATATCAGTCTCCCTAAAACTGGTTAATTCTTCAGGGCCATAAGGGTGAAACAGGGTTTACTTCACCAGGGTAATGCTACCTGTTGACGCCTCTTTAAGGTCAATCTGTTGGCCTTTGCTAAGATGCCCAAGGTTACTTACTACTACTTCTACATCAACAGCAAACCTGCTGTGCTAGTATGTCTTCAACAGAGACCTTTCAAAGATATAAAACACACCAGGAGAAGGCACTAAGAAAACCAATGTGGGCCTTAACATAAACTGAATATATTCTTTATCTAGGTCTTGGAGTGAAAAGTCTAGTGGTTTCAAGTCCTTCCCAGCCCTTCACCCACACTCGCTAGCTTCCACAGGACCAAAAAATTCATGCAATTGAACATAACAACTTGCATAAAAGCATTTCTTTCTGTCCATACATTCTTATCCCCAAGTTCAATCATTCATTGTATACTTTATGAATGTAAAAGGATTGTAACTCTTCAAAGAAAAATGGCTATACTCATTACTTTTGAGTTTCTTAAAATGCCTGCCCCAGAAATTTAGTTCACCAAATTAAGGTCCTGCAAAATTGGTTCACAATAGTACTTTCATATTTAGACCTATACCTTTTGCTTTTAGAGTTAATACCAAGCAAGTATGTGTTGATTTGACCACAAAAAAATTACTATGAAAGTTCCTTTCCCAGTAAATATAGACTGCTTTCCAATGCTTTTTGATTATCAAAACTTGTTAAAAAATTACCAAAACACATTTTTTTTTAAACCAGTCTTCCTGAGATCAATAGAACGTATCAGAAGGCCTTTATTTTTACTCAAATTGGTGTTTACAGGGACACTGAGATAGACCAGGGACTCTATTTTTATTCTAATTCCTCAGCAATGACTGACTCTATTCTTAGCTTGATACCAAGAATACTCTACCCAGGAAGGCCTTATGGAATATGATAACATTGCTTAGGCTGAGATCAAAGAACCTGACTCAAGTCATTATCCCTGAAACCAGCTCTGGCCCAAAAGTCTGAGTCCCTGCCACTATTATATAGGACTTCTAATCACCTCTTTTTGATCAAGCTTTGACCTGATAGGTCTCTAGAAAATCATCGTAACTGGACATCTTGAAAATATTCCAATTGTCACTTTCTCTGCACACTCCATTTAGAACCAAGCCCAGCATTCACAAGCCCAGAAGAGTGATCCTGTCTTTCTCACATTTAAAAGTTTGAAAACATTTAGTAGCAAAGTGTATTGGGTGATAATGCAGCGTACCCCCAACTCCTCATATAATTTTGATGGGCCTGAGTTATTGGTTTGTTATTGGTTTGTTGATTGACAATGGGAGCACTGTGCCCACCCAGGGGTGGAGCTGACACACAGTGTAAGGGAAGGCGGGTCTTCCGCTTCCGCCTCTCCCTCTCTCTCGCCAGCACACCTTGCTGCTCGAGGCTGCCATGCAAGGCAGCCCTGCCCCACCACGCTGCATTGGAGCCAACTTAAGTATGGACTGAAACTCCCGGGAAACTGTAAGAATAAACCTTTCCTTCCCTAATTTTGGGCATCAGGTATTTTGTCTCGGCAACGAGCGAAAAGTAAGACACAAAGAGATCTCCTAACTATAAATGTTGATTACCAAGGTGACCCAGACAATTCAGCACACTGTCCCTGCCTTAATACTGGCAGTCATATGATTTACCTAATAAAATTAAAAGGGTAATCATGTTGTTTTTCTATTTATGTTCCTATAAAAATAGCATGGTATTAATAGCCAACACTGGTAAAATGGTGGAGTAGTGATCACCGGCAAAATTCACCATCGCAGAGACCTGAAATTCAGATACCTAGAAAATGACAACTTGGCAATGAAGAGAAAAAGAAGTAATCTCTGGAAACTAGACAGACACAGGAGACAAATGCAGAGAGGGTACATACTAGACATACACCCTCTGAGAAGTTTAAGCTTAGGATGGGAAAGATATATGCCCTGCCTTATGTGGTAAACAGCGAGGCCCAGCTGGATCTAGCATTAAGTACAGTAGGCTATATCCAGCATAGGCCAGAGGTCTCAGTGGTTTCCCCATCTATCAAAGTGAGCAAGGACATCCCTTGCCTTGAATGGCTGCCACAACCTGTGGTAAACAGAGTGGCTTCTGGAACCCAGGGTAGGGGTGGAGGGCAGCTCACAAACCCATGGGCCATAAAATAGACAGAGAAAATTGTAACTTGCTAGATTCTCAAAATCGTGGACCATGGAAACAATGCGCCTATTAGATGACACACAGGAGACTCATCTAAGATTAACTGGAATTAGTGAAAAAGCAGAAGACAGTATAAATGGCATTTAAAAACCTGTTTACAGATATAATAGTGGAAAATTCTTCAAATATGGGGAAAGAACTTAAATAAATGAGGCATATAGAACCCAAAATAGCCATGATCGGAAAATACTGTCCAGAACGCATCACAATTAAAATTCAGGAAGTACATCACAAGTAATAAATGAACTACTAACCAAGAAAACCACATTAAAAAAAATTACCAACTAAGAAAGGCCCTGATGGATACAGTGCAGAATTTTACAAAAACTTAAGGAAATATCTAACACCATTACTCATTAAACTTTTTCATGAAAGTAAAAGGGAAGGAGTACTTTCAAAATCATTCCCCAAAGTTACAATTATCCTGATCCAAAAGCAGAAACAACCCAAACAAGAAAGAGAACTAAAGGCCAATATCTTCAATGAACACAGACACAACTTCCCCAACAAGATACTGAGAGACTGGCGTGGACATCAGAAAACAGAAAGATATCCTCTGTTTCTGAGTAGGAAGAACCAAAATGGTCATTCTTCTAAAGTTGATACACAGATTTAGCACAGTCACAATAAAAATACCAATAGCATTCTTCACAGAACTAGAGAAAACAATCAAAAAATTCGTATGAAACCAAAAGAGACCTAGAATAAAAAATGGAGTCCTGAACAACCAGAGTAAGTAGGAGGCATCATAATTCTAGACTTCAATACAACAGTACCATCAAAAAACAAACAAACAAACAAAAAGTGGATCAGCATAAAGGGTACAGCTATAAGATCTCTGACATATGGGCTAAAAACCCACAGTGGAGGAAGGGTAGTCTCTTTAACAAATGGTGCTGGGGAAACCAGCTATCTACGTGCATAAGACTGAATCCAGACTGGCATCTCTCCCCATGCACTAAACTAAAATCAGACTGGGTGTCTTAGTTACTTTTCACTTTTTGCAGAGACAAAATACCTGACGCCCAAAATTAGGGAAGGAAAGGTTTATTTCTTACAGTTTCTCAGGAGTTTCAGTTCTTACTTATTTGGCTCCAAGGCAGTGTGGCGTGGTGAGGCTGCCGTTCATGGCGGCTGCAAGTAGCAAGTGCGCTGGCGAGAGAGAAAGGAAGCAGGCAAGAGGAAGACCCGCCTCATTTACACTGTATGTCAGCTCCACCCCTGGACGGGGGCAGCACTCACATCACCAATCCCTGCGCCAGACTTAGCCCCATCAAAAGTATATGAGGACTTGGGGGTACACAGTATATCACCCAATACACTGGGCAAAGTCCTAAATGTTAAGACAAAACCACTTAATCTTCTGGAGGCTAAAACAGGTAAAACTCTTGAAGACAGACATAATAGACAAGGAATTCTCCAACAGAACCCAAATTGGACAAGAAATAACATGAAAAATAAAGAAATGGGATATATCAAATCAAAAGGTTTCTGCACAGCAAAGGTAACAACCAACAGAGTAAAGAGATAATCTATAGAATGGGAAAAAAATTTCGCCAGCTACTCCTTAGAGAACTTGTATCTAGAATATATAAAGAACTAAAAAAAAAAAAATTAGATCCCTTAAAGTAAAAGACCCAATCAAGAAATGGACAAATGAAATAGACACTTCTCAGGAGTAGAAATGTCTAATAAATACACGAGAAAATGCTTGACATCTCTGGCCATTAGAGAAATGCAAATTAAAACAAAGAGATTCCATCTTACTCCAAAAGAATGGGTATCATCAAGAAATCAGTAAACAACATATGCTGGTGAAGCTGCAGGGGGGAAAAAAGAAACTTTCTAAGTTGTTGTGGGGAAAGTAAGCTAGTACAATCAATACAGATATTAGTATGAAAAGTCCTCAAAAACCTAAACTTAGAAATTTCATTCAATTCAGCCACTTATTCCCTTCCAGTAGGTATTTTCCCAAAAGTGTTAAAGACATCCCATTACAGTGATACATATGTACCCATGTTTACAGTAGCAGAATTCATAATACTTAAATCTTGAAAGCAGCCTATCTATGTCCATCAATAGATGAATGGATAAAGTAAAGGAGGTATTTCAACTCAATGGAATAGTACTTCACCGTAAAGGATAAATTTGAGTCAACTGTAGGAAAATAGACACACCTTGAGAGCATAATTTTAAGTGACATAAACCAGACACACATGGTTAAGTATCATATGGTTTCTCTTATGTGAGAAACTCAAACTATAAAGAGTGAAACAAAAGATAGATAATAGGCAATAAAAAAGACAGATCTTTTGCAAACCAGAAAGTGACCAAGAGATGGGGGAGGGGGATGAAAAACTATTAGGATGTGTTATGTATACGTGCGAACTGTCCACAAGGCTTGTGATCATTATGTCTCACAAATATGTCCTAATAAAAAAAATTGAGAGGAAAAATAGGCAACATTGAGTGCTCATCATGTGCTGGACATTTTAAAAGCACCTTCTCATTTCCAGTGATCTTATACAGTACTGTTATTTATTGATAAGAGAACTGAGAAATTTTACCAATGTTGCCCAAACTGCTTAACGTATCAAGCTGCTATTTACTGTTAAATTTGAATTCTTGAGTTCTGGACTCCTGTTTAAGTAAAAGGAAAGCAAAGAAAGAGAACAGGATGGGAGGAAAAAGAAGAGACAGGAAAGGAGAAGGGGAGGAAATTATAAGAAAATACCAATTGCATTTTGTTTGGATTTCATGAGCAGAGTTTAATTTTACAATGACTAAGTAAATTATTTGATATTACCCCTTGTAACGTTTCTTCCAACTCTACCATCCATTACTGAAGGAGCTGAGCCCTTCACATACATTACTTTATTTAGTTCTTATAAGAATCCTTTGGGGGCAGGTATTACTATTCTTCCTGAACAGATGGTGAGGCTGAAGTTCACAAAGATGACCCAGTTTAACTAAGGTTGCATAGCTGGGAAGTAGTGAAACTAGGCTCACATCCAAGTCTTTCAAGCACTCTAGGTACCTACACATTTAAACTGATGAGGAAGAGTCTTGTAATTACAGCAAAGTACTTACATAGTCAATAGGCTTAAGGGATGTAACTCTAGATGTTGGGCAGCCACAGGAAGTAAGGTCAGCATAGAGGCCTTCTTCTAACACACACTGATTACAGAAAATGTCCTCTTGGTAACAGAGGACCCAGCTGTAAAACAAGCAGAAATCCAATCAAATTACAGTCAGCTGGCAATGAAGGCTCTTCATCATGCTATAGAAACTGGGGTGCTGATCAGCAACAGTTAATAAAATAACCACCATTATCATTTATTGACTATTTACCATAATAGAACTTTACATGTATTATTTCATTAACGTCAAAAATTCTTTAATTTAAAAACATATCCTCAATTTTATAGGCAACAAAATTAAGGATTAGAAAGTTTTGGTGATCTGTCCAAGATTCTCCCATCTACCAAAAGATGGGGTTAAGATTTGAAATAATAAAATATCTGCTTTATGCTAAAGACATGCTTTCATTTAGTGCCTTCCAATGCAACATCATGGGATGAGACTATGCGGATGACTAAGTATTTCAAAAAATTAGAAGTTCTTTTGGGAAAATTAAACTTTTTGTATATTTATTCAATGGTCTTTTAATGATTCAGCTTGGATAGATATAGGAGCTAGACTTCTAAAAACATAAAAAGAGTATGTAAAACCTTATCACCCACGCATTAGATAGCTAACAGAAATTTTTTAAAAAATCCTTTGGTGAGTAATCTTCATTACAACACTCACTAGAAGCCCAGTTAATAAGACACTCTCTTTTGAAAAGGGTCCTAAGGGAAAAATTAATTGGCTATTACTAATTTAGTTTTGGTGTGTTTCAGTTCCAGCTCTATATTTTAAGATCACTAAGACTGTACTGTATCTTGGCCAGGTTAACTTTGGATTACCACAAAATGGTCTCTGGCATAATTTACTGTCATATTTTCTATGTAAAAGAATTTTCCAACCAACATTCATCAAAGGTTTTCAATGCCTTAAGCATGGGGCTATGTCCTTCATGTGGGTTATTCTATTTAGTCGTTAAAAATCCTTTGATATAGGTAACTATCACTATCCTTCCTCTAGAGATGAGGAAACTGAGGTCCAGAAAGGTGACCCAATTTGCTGAAGATTCCATAGCTGGGAAGTGGTAGAAATGGACTCAGACACGGGTTCTCAAACACACCAAGTATTTACACAACTTCCATGGTCCTTAAATTCGTTAAGGAAGCTATAGTTGTACATTTCCTAGATAATAAAGATTTTCTTCCAGAAAAACCCCAATGCTTCTTTTTATCAGAAAATGAAAATATATCTTACAAAATGTTTTATTTTAATGAAGAAGAAACTCGAAGCCAAATAATAGTAAAGAAATTACTATGGGTCATCAGTACATATTTTACCTTTTTTTCTAAAGAGATGTAGATAGTCTACTTAATTTATAATGCTTTATTTTATGTTTTAATGTTGTGAAACTCTAATATCCTGTTTGGAAGTATAAAGACAGTAATAAATACAAAGAAGTTCAAAGCAGAAGAGCTGTAGGAAATAAAAAAGAAATAAAGAAAAGACTGCTTAAATTAGGCTGAATCAAGGTTAACGGAGGGAATGGTTTGGACTAAAATTTAAAGGATATATTTAGATTAAGTTGGGGACACAAATGTATATATCTGCAGGAAACCAGGCAAATGAGTACTGTAACAGGTGACAAAAAAAATGGAATCGATATTGGCTGTGATACACTGGGAAGCATACTTGCCCACTCAATACTAGCAATTATGGCTGAAATTGAAATCTTCTCACTGGAAAACAGGTTTCTGAAATAACATATCCAAAAAAATTCTAGCGTAGTGCATAACCTGATCAAATAGCATCCACTAGTTAGATTTACCACAGAACTACAATCTTTGATATGGGTCAGGGGTTAGCAAACTAAAGCCCAACGCCTGTTTTCATACAGTCCACCAGATGAGCCTGGTTTACAAGTTTTTAAATTATTTTAAAAATTAAAAGAAGACTAGTTCATGATATGTAAATAGTACATACAATTCCAATTTCTACATGGAACAGAGCCATGCCTATGCACTTACATACTGTCTGTGGCTGCTTCCCTGCTTCAATGGCAGTGCTAAAAGCAGTGGAAGAGAGCCTATCAGGCCCGCAGCAGAAAACATTTATAATCTGTACCTTTACAAAAAAAAGTTTGCCAACTTCTGATATAGGAAGCAAGGAGAAAAAGAAATGGCTAAGTAAATGATGGAAGAAGGAAGGACTGGGGAGACAGTAAAAGGATACAGTGAAGAGCAAATAGGAAAAAGGAGACTACTTGATGATAAAGTCCAGAAAAACAGGAGTTGAATGAGTGGGGGAATTAAAAGCAGATTAGTAAAAACATGAAACTGGATTTAGGGACAAAATAATTGGACTATGACTGATTTGTGGTAAATACTAGAAATAAGTGGACAATGGAGCAGGAAGCAATTGAGAGACTGAAGTTCCTCCAGTGAAAAACAGGAGATCCTAGTCTCTACTGCTTCTAGAAACAAGAGAGGAAAATTGACCTACCCAAGATATTTTGAAGGACAAATAGATTCTGATAGGGTATGAGGTAGACATTCGAAACACCACTGAATTACATACTTAAAAATGGCAAGATGGTAAATTTGGTGCTGTGTATATTCTACTAAATAAAAAAAAGTATATTTCATCCCTTTCAGTCACATACAGTTCATATACATGTGAGAAAGACTCTAAATATCAATGCAGTTGAAAGAATATGGAGTTTAAAGTTAAAGAAACCAAAACTGCTGGGAAACCCTAACTGTAAATCTGGTTTCCTCATCTTTGTAATAGAAATGACATATACGTTAAACAATTTAAAAAGTAAAAATAAAATTAGAAGTAATATATCTTATATGAACAAAAACAGTCGTTATTTTTGTAGCATTCTGTAATGCTTATACAAAACGTAAAACATAGACATTCAAAATATTTAGAAAACACTAAGAAACCAGTGAAAAAAATCTTCCCTAAGTTGGTTAAACAGCAATTGCTTTCTTATATTCTGTGACTTGAAATACTAATTCAGCAAAACTAGACTAGTTAGCAGTTAGCAATGCCTAAAAAATGAAAAGTTTAAAAATTCACTGTTCAGTACATGCAAAAAACCAAGCTAGGGCTAGGGATATAATCAGTGGTACAAGCGCCTGCCTGGCAAGGGCGAGGTTCTGAGTTCAATTCTCAGCACCAAAAAAACAAGACAACAATAACAATAACAACAACAACAACAACAAACCCAAACCAAATATTTGTAGATGTAAAAGAAAATACTGAGAAAGCATACTTACCAACCCCGAAGAACTTTAAAAGAACGTGGCATGAATGAAGTTAAATCAGAAATTTCTTTTGTATAATCTATGCATTCACCTTGGAACCCTGGTTTACTGAATGCTTTCAGCTACGAGAATAGCAAAATAACAATGAGAAACTAACTGATACCATCACAAGCAAATAAAACCTTTAATTGCATATACCTATAAAAATTCAAGAAGCTATTAGACTCATGTTTTTATCTATTACCAATGAATTTGTTAAGATAGTAACATTCTCCTTAAAGTCACACTTTTTTATGTTTCAAGTCACCATTTATTTAATATTTTCATTCATCTTTTGCACCAAATTTGAACACAGATGCCTAGAAAATAATTCTACCTGTATTAGTAAATCATAATTCCTCCACTAAAATTTGTTTTCTATTATATCATACAGTATTCTTCTTCATGGTGAGACCAAATATATAAAATACAAAGCAAACACAAGAGATTTAGAGAGAGTTGGTATGCCTTTCTCTCCCCAAGTCTTTTTGACCCACAGTTATGAGAGAAGAAAGAATATGAGAGTAGAGGAGGAGATGGTAGAGTGATAATGATAGGATTAGTGGAAGATTTATGGTAAAGACAGACACTTGTGTCAGGTATTTCAGTTTACAAGACTGAGTTTTCTGATAAGACTACTTTAAAGGTACATCTTAACAGTCACATACTAGTACATTTTCTACTTTAATCCCTTGGTTTTCAAGAAAAATCTGTGAAACCTCAACTACAGTTCACTTTACAGCAGAGAAATAATAATCTGCAACTCTAGTGGCTTTGGATTAAAATTAAGAAAAAAATAATGAGCCCCATAAATATTTCATAACATGTTGGAGACTTGAAATAGCATGGTCCACAGATCCACCCTGCACTGACAGGCCTGCAAAGAATGCACCAGTGAGTGATCTGCAGCAGACCTCTTCTGTCTGTGCTGTCATCAAGAATAGAGCTTCTCTGAGCAGCAGTTGTTCGCCTCCTCCATCTTCCCAAGGGTCTTCTTACACAAATTGTTTCTTGGCTGTCTCATTTTGCTCTGACCTTGCTTGGTCTGATATCAAAGACCAGGCCAAATGAGGGAAGTAAAAGAAACAGCTCCCCCATAACCAGCTGTGGCTTGAACAACATGACTTCCTGTTGTGAAACCACATTATTTGTATTTGAAGCATGCAAGGGGCTTGTCACATTAAGGAGGTAAGATTTAGCAAGCTTCTGCCAGGGTCCTTCCAGTGGACACAGAGGATTGGAGAAAAAAAAAGGCCCAACACTTACTTTTTGTTTATTTTAATGTAAAGGTTTATAAAAATCTGAACCTAAAAAGTAAATTGTTTTTTATCTCCAAGAGTATAGAGAAATTTCTCTAAGTGCAAACATTATCTAAATTCATAGTAAAAATTGGAAAAGCCACATAAGAGTAAAGACTATCGCTATCTTACTGATTACTTGTATTTCTAGTCTGTTGACTTAATTTTATATAGTGGTACCTCTGACCAATTTGGTTGCAACCAGAATTGTGGAATGAATTCTGTGACCAGAATCCTGGAAATAATTAAGTTCGTGAACCGAGGCATCACTGCACTGCTGAGTTTAAGATTTATATTT
>RJWM01024406.1:0-15093 GCA_004363535.1 Dasyprocta punctata | reverse complement strand
ATGAAAAAATAAAAACTTGAGAACTTAATTACTGTCCAAACACAGATGCTATGTTCAATATAGTACATAATATCAGCATATTTTAATGCAATTTTATTTTTCCCAATACTAAAGAAGAAAAACTTTCTTCTTTGTCTAAATAAAGCTTTGTCTAATCCTTTAGGCTTCCCTCATACACACAAGTTATTAAAAAAAAAGTCTTCCACTCTTCAGTTACATCACACCTATCTTATATTACACTCTCATGTATTTCTTGAGTCAGTTACATAGCCCACAATAATTTCATTTCCCTAATCACTCATAAAAGATGTTCTTTAAATAGTTCTGAGTACTTTTAAACTTTGAATCCTATAAAAGTGATCTAGTTGTTGCACCACAAAGAAATATTTTTCTCTCTATTGCTCCTGAATCTTACTGATACTTGCCTAAACTTGTCATTTTCCTGTCCACATTCATGAAAACAGTAACCATGACTAATACAGACCCTGTGATAACTTTAAAATTTAATGAGGCTAAATTAGCCAATAGAAGAAAATATCCATTTGCTTTTCTCAACTAGAATTATGTACAAAATGGAAAAAAAGCTCAGTACTTAAACAAATTAAAAGTTTTAATGATATTTGTAAATGGACTTTAAAAAGATGCTATGAACACATGGTACTTGATTGAGTCAAGAGGGGAACTGGCTAGAATTTCTACAGAATGGTACTTGACTACAATATCTACTAAAAACTAAATTCAGTTTTATGAGATTTGATCTGTTCAGATTTCTGATATTTAGGACCTGTTAGGGCAGACATATTACAACAATGTGAAGACAACTCACATTCTGCTTAGTGTTTGTCTTGTTTGGAGAAAATTAAAAACATATAAAATTCCACCTGATAATGATGATAAACTCTACAAGGACTCTTGATATTTTGGGTTGGCAATTAGATTTAGTGACTCATCTTTAGCCTTAGAAGGAAAACAGTCTTATCAATAAAGGTGAGTATTATTAGTATCTCAAACAAGACATGTCTCCTCATGTTTACAGAATAATCAGCAACAATATTTTTACTATCCTAAGTCTCATGTATATTAATGTCTACACACACGCATTTTCTAGATTCTGCCCCTCTTAGGTGGCTTCAGGTTCTCCTTAAAATCACCAGCATAAAAATATCCTCCCTGCCCACCTGAACTCGTAAGATGTAACTGAGTTGCACCCTCTGGGGAAGTAAGTATATCATCTGCGGAAACCACTGATACACCCAATCTGACTGTCACAGCTACCTGGGAAGGAGAAAATGCTTTTCAGTTACAGAATGGAACTAGCCGGTGGACCAAGATCTGTTTATGCTCAAGTATGCATAAATAAGAAAAATGTCTGAAAATTTAGTCAACTGAAAATAACAAGAGCCTTAATACTGGGTGAACAAAGGACGCTTTATCTGTATGTTACCAAATATCCAGCTATCATATACCTGTCAGAAACTTTTATTTCACAAGCCAGTTACTGAGTTACATCTAGAAAAAATGAAATGGAGCCAACTTCACTGGGTGTTTTCTGCTGCTTCATCTCTCTTCAGGTTGTACTAGAAAAACCATAAAGAAAATCTGTCTAGCTATCTGCCCCAAACAAGGAAGTCCATTAAAAACGAAAACCAAAAAAAAAAAAAAAAAGAAAGAAAGAAAGAAAGAAAAACAACAGAAAGACAGAAGGAGGAGAAACAGAGCTTAAAAGAATGGGACTTTTTATCTGCACTTAAAGTTGAGAAAATGTGCAGTTTGAAATCATTTCTGTTTAATTTCTTTTTTTACTCAAGTTATTTTGATTCATGTGAAACAGTGCTTTAAAAATCCAGTTGGGCGTTTTCAAAAATTCAAAATAAAAATCTGGCAGGAAGTGTCTCTAAATACAATCATATTCAGAAAGGAAACATTCCCAATAGGCCCAAGCTAATCAGAAAATAATAAAACCTGAAAGCACTGGGAATGGAAACATGGTTAAACTAAGCTGATCTGAAATATGTAAACATTAACATGAATATGAAAAAGATATACATTCAGCGAGAAAGATTTAGCATTATCTAAAGGTAGCAAATATCATTTTAAATTAATCACTACATTTGGATTTTTAATAGCAATTTTTCTGAATGTGGTTATTTAAAATGAAGTGGGAAAAGCAATGTTCCTCATCATCTCTTCCTTTTATGGCTGTGCTCCTCTTATTATGGTATGTCCTTTTTTGACTTGAAAATGTTGCTTTGTGAAAGGAGTCAGAAACTAGAGAATGTCTATCTTACTACCTCCACATAAGTGACAATGGTATCTACTTCAATTTGAATTTTAGTTTTTGTATCAATAAATGGGATTAATGATTATGAGAAGTATTATGTAGTCAAAAATTCTAGCCCTCAGTGCTGTAATAAAAAAAATTAGGGTTCCGAGTATTACCCAGTCACATTCAAACAATTAACACATTAGAAATGAAAAAGTAGGGATTCAAATCATGCTGTGAAGAAACATTTGATGTAGGCATTAGAAATATGCGCACATAATAACCAAGTCAAGGCAGAAATTGACCCATGTTGTCAGTTCTTCCAGAGTTGGCATACTCTGCTGTGCTGTGCTGAATGAGAATAGGACAAAAGAAAGAACGGCCATTAGGGAAGAAGGTGGCACAGGTAAAAATGAGCTGAAAGCAGTGACAGCAGCAGCTGTGTCAGGAGAAAATATACTGTGTCAAGTTCAGGCCAATGTAGTCACTGATGAAGATGGAACTCTCTTTTACTCACAGGTACCAAGTACAATGCTTCACAGATACATAAAAGTTATCTGAGAGAAAGAGAAAGACCTGATGGAAAAGGTACAAATGTTTTTGGCAAAATAAGCAACAAATTACCAGCTAAGAATGTTTTAAAACATACCAAATGTGGAGGCTCATTTATCCCAAGTGGTTCCTGAAAAACATATTAAAATATTTTAAACATTGTAATTATGTAATCTTAATTATCTTTTGAATGTTTTCAAAATATCTTTTGAAAGTTTTTAATGGCCTGAGAAATCTATAAGATTGCTTCAACCGGCAAGACCCTCAAAAAATATACTGAATTCTCTCATAATATTTTAGTATTTATAACCAACTTAGTTTTAGTAATGGTGATATACCACAATGCCCATTAGAAAGAGTCTAAAATTTGTGACCATTATTTCTCTTTAAACTGTTCTGCAGTGTTTGTTATGGACTGAACTGATTGTTTCTTTCACAACTTCATGGCTTTGCACAGAGATTATTCTTTCTTCATAGGATGCTGCCTGCCTTTGTAACTTATAACTCCCTACATTCTATTTAGTGGTAAAGTCACTGAGAGCTTCCTTCCCCCGTGCTCCCAATACTGCTCAATACACATTTCATTTTCTCACTAATCACACTATAATTACTTTCTCATACATCCATCTCCACTAAGAATAAGAGCTATCAGGGAAATTTTAAACATCTTTCATCTCCTGTGAGGAGCACAATAATCTGAGACACTATACAAATGCTGCTGAATGAACGAAATAAAATTTCAGACCAATCTCATTCATGGGCTAATATGTAATACCTCTCCATAGAGTCTATACTCATATATCATGTTTTCATTTTCTATATACGCACATTAAAATAATTCAACAATCCCATGTTTTAAAATTTTGTCCTACATATTCAGTTGTATACTATTAATATGCTACTGGCAACTGTCATCCTCACAGTTCACTTACCAGCTGAATAGGTCGAATTGACATGATTACATTAGTTGATCCTCCCCAGTCAAAAAAGCATTTGTATTTCCCTTTCTCTAAAATGTATTGTTCTCCACAAAAGAACTTCTGCTGGTAGGCAACCCATCTAGTAGGGAACAAAGAGAAAAGAATGCAGGTGATATACAACCTAGTAACCAATAATTTAAAACACCAAAAAATATCTTGAAGAATAGGGGACAACTCACACTCCACTTTTAACATGAATGGATTTTGTTTCACTACCAAAGCCAATTTCTTCTAAGTCTGAAATTTCCTGATTTGAAATGTCAATAAACTTCCCACTTTCTAGCTCCGATTCAAACAATGTGATAGAAGATTCTATAAAATTCTGAAAAGAAGAAAAAGAAAATTTAAGAAAGCACATATTTTGGATTTTTGAACTGCTGTAGACAAGCACATTTTCACATACTCGTGGGATAACTAACGTTCACACAAATAACTCTGGGAAGAATTTTAAACTGCATGGAAAATAATTTCATAGTACTCCCATATCATTAAAAAAAAACAGAAGACTGAATTTACTGTAATCAGGAAAATGTAAGGTTTATAAAAAGTAGTCACCAGTTGGTAAGCTGCTGGTACTTACAAATTATCTGATTAATTCTAATTATAAGTTTCACTTGTGCCTAAAATGTAAAAACTGCATGAGACAAAAGTGAACTGGGAAAGGGGCTGGAAGCACAGGCGACATGCAACAATGCAGCCTAAAGCTGAACAGAGCAGGAGGGACCCACTGTATAGGAGCAACTTGGAAATACAAATGCTGGTAGCACACAGGAATACAAACAAATACACTCACACAGTTGAGTTCATTTTCTTAAACTGTTTAGCATTCCTAGAGACCCTGCCAAGTGCTACAGGAGCCTTCGAGAAGATGTTACTCTCCTCTTTCCATCTTCAACTTGTTTGTGACTTTTGCCTTTTAGGTTTTGCTTTCCATTTTTTTCTAAGCACTTCTCCCCTTTTGAGCTACTCTCAGGTTTTGTCCCCTCTCTGCATTTTCTCTCAAACCTAACAAATACACAATATCCAATCTAGTTGATTTGTTGCCATCAGTATAGTATCCTTGCTGTGCAGAATTCTAGCTGTGAGACAACTCATACTCAAGGTCATGTGTTCTGGGTGCAATCACATAGGGTCACATGTACAAAGCATGACGTAATATGCAAAAAATTCAACAAAATCCAAATCTTCTAACCATCTTGTCCAGTAAGAAGGCAGAACAGGTACTCACAGTCATGTCTAGGGTAAGCCCTATAAGGGTTTTTTGGCTACTACCATTACTATCTTTTCTAGGTACTTTGGAAATTCCCAGATTTAAGCAGAGTTGTTTTGCTTTAAAAGAATGAATCATGGTGGAACAATTTAAAAAGTTGTATTATTCTATTTTATATTTTTAAATTAACAGGATAGTCAAATATAGTCTCAGGTATGGCATTTCCTGCTATGACCATGAGCAGGTGCTTTAGGTATAAAGATGAGTCTTAAAGATCAGTAATTTGGCTACTTGTAAATTCCATAAAATCCCTCAGCTGATCTGGCCCCTAATCTCTCGCACCATAACTCCACATATTCAACATCAAGACACTAGTAGAGAGCTGGTGTGTCTATTAATGAATGAAAATAATGGTCTGTGCTGCATATCAAGAGGTTTGGAAAGTGGCCCAAAGTTTGAAAATCATAGCAAAAGCAAACCTAAAGTTAAGCAAGTAAGTATAAGAGTGAGAAAAATAAGAAGTTTTACTGAAAGAAAAGAAGTTTTACTGAAGCCAAGGAGTAAAAATTCCTTAACCCTTGAAGCATAAATTTTGCTATATTTCTTTTAGTTCCTTTCTTTTCTTAAGTAATCAACTCCAAGGCAGTATATCCAAATGACTCATCTGGAATTGGGAACACATTTATGATTGTCCTCTCCAAAGCTCTCCATGACACAGATCATATTATCCCTAAGGAACATGTCCGGTATTTGACCTTAGTAAATCCTGAATGTTCCATGTATTAGAGTCAGGACATTTGAAAACAGCTTTTCTCTCTGTCCTTTTGTCTGTTACTTCAACTGAAAATTGTAAATGTCATGGTTTGTATGCAGAAAAGATGTCTCCCACTAGCTCTGCCTATTAACTCACTAGGGACATCACAATCACAAGGGCTTACTTTGAGACACACAGGTTTTTGCATGGTTTCTCTTATAAGAGAAACCCAAAGCATAAATAAATTAAAACACCAAAATAAAAGATAGATAATCAGAAACAGAGAGATACAACTTTTTTCAAAAGGCAAGGTAACCAAGGGATAGGAGAAGGGGTAACAGAGGGGAGGGGAAGTGGATTAAAAAAGAATTAACATGTTTTATGCACATATACCAACTCCCTACAATGAATGTAATCATTACATACTGCAAACATGTACTAATAAAAAAAATGCCTAAACTGGCTCTCTACGTGCTGAAGACTAAAATTAGACCCACATCTATTACCATGCACTAAACTAAAGTCAAAATGGATCAAAGATCTAAATATTAAAACAGAAACACTAAATCTACTGGGAGAGAAAGTAGGTAGAACTCTTGAAGACATAGGTGTCAGCAGAGAGTTTATGAACAAAAACCAAACTGCACAGGAAGTACTTCACAGAATCAACAACTGGGATCTCATCCTATTAAAAATTTTTTGTACCCCAAAAGAAATCAACAAGAGTGAAAAGAAAACCCACAGAGCAGGAAAAAATTTTAGCCAACTATCCCTCAGACAAAAGATTCTATCTAGAACATATAAAGAATTGAAAAAATCAGGCTCCCCAAATTCAAAGACCCAATCCAAAAACAGGCATCTGATATGAAAACATGTTTCTCAGATGAAAAAATTCAAATGGCAAATAAATATATGAAAAAATGTTAACATCACTGGTCATTTGAAGTATGCAAATTAAAACAATACTGAGATCCCATCTCACCCCAGAAAGAGTCACTATCATCAAGAAATCAACCAATAACAAATGCTGGAGGGGCTGTGGGGAAAAAATGAACTCTTTTCCACTGTTAGTGAGAATGCAGACTGGCACAACCACTGAGGAAATCAGTGTGGAGATTCCTTAAATAACTAGGATTAGAGGACCCATTCGACCCAGTTATTCCCCTTCTGGGTATCTTCCCATAAGAATTAAAAACATCATACCACAGCAATATTTGTGCACCCATGTTTATAGCAGCACAATTTTTAATAGCTAAATCTTGGAAACAACCCTAATGCCTATCAAACATGGAACAGATAAAAAAAAGATGTGGTATTTTTATATAATGGAGTACTACTCAGCCATAAAGGAGGCAACACTTGAGACTTTTATAGGTAAATGGATGCAACTTGAGACCATACTCATAAGTGAAATACATCAGATTCACATGTGTACACATTGTATTGTCTCCCTAGTGTGAGAAACTGAAAGAGTAAGTAAGTTCTAAAATGTACAATAAATATTGTGAAATGGGAAGAAATTGTTCAAAAGGAAAAAGGAACTAGGGTGGGTGAAAGAGGAAAGGACAGCAGGGAAAGGGAAAAAATGCAAGTAGTGTCTCTTAGTTCATTAAAAAGGAAGGTTTGAGCTAATATTGATAGGAGAAATTTTTATGCTTGTATCTTGTACCCTGAACAACTACTTTAAAAACAACAACATGTAATATACTAGCTATTATTGGGTGTGGTGGTGCATGCCTTTAATCCCAGCACTTGGGAGGCTGAGGTAGGTGGAGCATTGTGAGTTCGAGGCTAGCTTGGGCTACAACATGAGCAAGGCCGGCCTGAACTACATAGTGCAACCCTGTCTCAAACCCTGAGTTTGGCTCAGTGGCTTAAGTGCCTGCTTGGCAGGCATAAGGTTGTGAGTTTGATCCCCTGTACTGACAGAAACACACACACACACACACACACACACACACACACACACTAGCTACTGTTATTCTATTATTGTTATGAAATTTTGTTTTACCTTCTTTTCCAGTAAATAAATTTTTTTTAAAAAATGCCTTCCCAATTATATGCTTTGTCTGGGGAATACACAATTTCTCAAAATACTAACAAGTTTTTTAAGAATTTTCACAACATATAAAAATTTTGTATTGACTAAACATGGACAGAATTCTTCAGTAAACATCATCTAAATATAATTAGTGAACATAATTTTATTATAAAATACCATGTAAAATTTATTATATATGTATATGGATTGCTCTGCAATGTGACCCTATATTTAAAGTTATAAATGAAATGCCATAAGGATTTTACTAAACAAGATTCAGTCTTTCATTTAAGTATGTTTTAAGTTTAATGGGCTCTAAAGACAGATTTGCCCTTCAACCTTAGCACAACACTGGGGAACAGTACCTACCCTCTAAAATGCTCAGTTTCTGCATCTGTAAGATATATTGTAAGAGTCTCTACATTGCAAAGATTATTAGAGCACATATTCAAGTAAGCCATTAATGAGTATTTGACAAACATTAGGATTAGCATGAGGATTATGATACCGTCTTTAAGTAAAGCTAACAACTAATATCCTAATTTTTTTAAAAAACCCAATTTAAAGAGAAAAGAAAGTTTTCTTTAAAGGATATATTTCCTTATTTACATAAAAACTATGTCATCATTTTTGTACATGCTTCCAATTTTTGTAAATAGCAAAAATTAACAAGACTCTCTCTATATATACATATATATATAATTTTCCTATTGTTATTACTATGGATCTTATTTATATCAAATATCTTCTTTTAACTACATGTGGTAGTTGAGATATTTACTTATTTTTACATTTCCTGCCACTGGCAGGTTTCAGCCAACTTGGGTTTTTCTTTTGTTTTGGTTTTGGTGTTTTAGTCCCAATCATATTTGGAAAATATCACCTCATTTGTTATTAATATTGATAGCATCCATAAAGCTCCCCCAACTTTCTTTCTAAAATAAGAGGGGAATTTTAAATTATTTAACCATGAGTAGACAGTGCTTTAAATCATGGGCCATAAACTCCTCAATGTATATGGTCAAAATAATCTAAAAAGATACTATTTTATTTTGTCTTGCCTTTTAATGGTCAAGTAAAGCATGGCTCAGCAGACAAAACCTGTGGCCCTTATGTAGTATAACAGTGCACTAAATACTCCAAAAGTTACCCATCTGCTATTGCTCAAGCATTCCTCGCATTCGGTCTTCAGTGAACTGTCTTATGTTTCATTCAGAACTTGTTTCTGACTCATTTTCTTACTTAGAAGAACCACTTACGAAAAAATAAAATGCTCCCTTGTTCCTTGTGGATCCACCCTCCTTCTCAATCCTCCTGTTTAACAGGGTGAGAGGTTGGAAAAGGGCTGCCGCTAGCTGCAAAAAATAAAAACCTAAAGGAAAAACACAATCTCTGTGCTCACCTACAGTCTATATGGCCCTCACAATCACTTACTATACTGATTACTTTATGGAGGGCATCAAAGACCATTCCAAATAGTTTAGGCAAACCTTTTCGGGACAAGAGACCAAATTGCAACACCAAACCCATTTATTTATTGCTAAATGCCAACACTGCAATTAAACCTCAATACTGAGGTTTTAGTCTAGAAAAACAACTCACACATTAGCCTCTTTTGCCTTAAATGCAAATCACATGTATGCTACAGGTTTGCCACCTGGTTTAGAGTTTATATGGGAAAAGATTATTTGGGGAAGAGATTGCAGTGGTAACTCTTGAATAACAGGGACACACGTTCCTCTTAGCTTGTTAAAAAGTCCACAGTGCCGGTTAGAAAAATCAGCAACATTTGATAAGTACTAAAATCATAAAAAGTTTCTAACATCCATCTCCTCTTTGTGCTTTCATTTGCTTCTACTTGGAGTTCTATAGCTTTCTGGACCTCTCCCCTCCAGCTTCATTTCCCTTATCAAGCAAATATCTCAATACTGTCAACAAAAAGACCTTTCTAAACATTTAGTGTAGTCATTCTCACTACACCTCAAGGGTGGACACCAATGGCTTTTGGTCAACTCAAAAAAATTTTTTTTGGATTTCTTAATGTGGTACTAGGCCCTTCATTAACTGGTTCTGGACTCATCTTGCCAAAGTTCTAATATCCTGACCTAAGTGTATTTTTTCAGACACATCACAGTTTTACTTCCATGAGGATTTCTGAAACTAGGCACTATAACCATTTTGGGCCCTGTAATTCTTCATTGTTGGAGGCTGCCCTTCACACTGAAAGGTCATTAGCCTCTACCCATGAGATACCAGCACCCCATCTCTTCAAAATGACCATGCAATATGTCTCTAGATACTTGTCAAATTTCCTTTAAGGAGTAAAATCACCCCCATTTAGAACCAACGGCTTACGACTTAGACTGTATACATTAACATGAGTTAATCTCTTGCTACACAGGACTTAGCTGTCTTTCACCCTATCCTGGAAATTCTCTCAGGTGAGGCTGTTGAACATGAATCTTCTGCTCAGCTGTAACTTATGCACACCTCACTATTTCACTTGGATGACTGACCAACTGGTTCTTTTTCTGGGTACCCCGTGTATTTAAACCAGTCATAAACAATATTATACATTAATTTAAGCATTATCTTCCTTACTGGATTGCCTATTTTGGAATGCTGAGACTGAGTATTTGGCTACTACCTGTCTAACACCTAGCACAATACATCTAAGAAAGCAAGTGCTCAAAAGCTGATCGTTGAATTGATGGATAAAAAGTCAAAAATAAATATTCTATAATAATCATGCAGTTAAGAAAACCAAGTAAGTCATGTTCAGTTCAATTGAATGTTTTCAGTGTGCCAGAAACATTATACAAACTCATGTTCTATCAGTGATCATGTCCAGTTTTCATGAAAAGATAAAACAGGTAGAAAAATATGGCTCAGGAAGCTAACTCACAGCTTGTAAGTACCGGAAAGACAAGATGGGGCCACTTAATGCCCCACAGTCATTACTATCTTCAAAGTCTCCTTCTTCAAGCAGGAACTGCTGGCCTTTAAAATGCTCCTTTTCATAGGCAACCCACCTAGAAACATAAAAGATGCTCAATTAAACTATTAATAAAACTAATCAAGAAAGACAATGAGAGAAAAATCATGATCAAGCACAATTAATCACCTCTGTTCTAAAAAGCAACACATCTGCTATATTTTCATTTACAACAACAAACAGTGTATGCTTCATAGATTAATAATTTTTACGGTTTGGAGGCTTTTCTCAACAAAAGGTTAATTGTAGAATTACAAAAGAGCAAGCTCATTAAATGTTGATGCCATGACTCCCTACCACATCTCAAGATGATCAGAGATTTTGCCAAATAAAAATAAAAACACATACAGCCAATGAGAAAACAACAAACCCACACTGAGATCCAAAGATAATCATTCTTATTTTCTGATTAAGTTCTTCTGTAATTGTAGAATGATTACTACATTAAACATTTACTAGAGATTTAAATCAAAGGACCCTTTCACTAGGCTGAAGCTCAAAAATATAATACACGAAGGTTTACCAAAGAAAAGCAGGAAATGTGACCGAGCTAGCACTATTCCTGGTGCCCTTATATGTACACAAAGACTTTTTCTGTGTAAATACTTATGGGAGGAAAATGTTAGTCCCACCATTTTACCAGTGGGAATTATGGGAACAGGGAACACTAGCACAGATTACTTTCCAGGGGCACAAGTTTCTTGACTGCTAAAAGGATCAGGGAAGACAACAACGAACACCATTAATTGTTAAGCTCCTTTGTGAAACTTAACTTTTTATGGGGTAATCCACAGGATCGGATCTAATGCAATGCGTCATAGATGGTTCATACAACATGCTGACTCACTTACACAGCCTTTAGTTGGATGTATAATTAGGGCGAAGTTCCCTAGTCCCCCAACCTGTGGGCAGATGGCTTTTCTGAGCTCCAGGGTGAGGGACTTCTCAATTCAGTAACTTTCAAAATGAAGTCCATGGGGGCTGCCTACTGTTGTTTTCTTTTTCCAGTCCTACCGTAATCGTGAAGATTACGAGAATATTCCAAAAAATTATTTTTATGGAGCACAAAATAACAGCACCCTATCAACAGTCATTAATTTCTCCTTACTTTATATTGAGTGTATGTGTGGTAGCGTGCAGAATAGGGTGTTCATGTGAGTGGGAATAAATCTACAGATCTATTTATACATCTTAATACATCTGTAATACATGGAGAGACAAACATTCTCAAACTACTATGTAAAAATCAACTGCACAGAAAACTTACAAATTCTAAGTTTTCTTTTATTATAATAGTAGTGTTTTGTTTTGCTTTGTTTTCTTTTTTAGTACTAGGAATCAAACTCCGGACCTTGCGCTTGCCAAGCAGGTGCTTGTGCCACTGAGCTATATCCTTGGCTCTTTTATTATAATATGGCTATTCAAAGAATGCTTTTAATTATATTTGAATGGGAAAAAAATAGGTATAGAACACTAGTGTTAAGGAAGAATTACTATGAGTAAATCTATTGCATACTGACAGCTCAGAAATGTCTCAAGTCTGATTTAGTTTGGCTTTTTTTTGGTTTTTTTTTTTTGTTTGTTTGTTTTTTTGCGGCACCGGGGATTGAACTCACAACCTCGCGCCTGTCAGACAGGCGCTTAAGTCACTGAGTCAAACTCCCATTCCCTGGTTTTTTTGAGGCAGGGTTGCACTGTGTAGCTTAGGTCAGCCTTGCGCTCACGTTGTAGCCCAAGCTGGCCTCGAACTCACAACGCTCCTCCTACCTCAGCTTCCCGAGTGCTGGGATTAAAGGCGTGCGGCACCATGCCCGGCCCTGACTTAGTTTTATCAAACTAAATTTTGACCAAGATTCAATGTATGTGTCTATCTGGGATATTTAAATACACATTACCTGAGGAAAGAACATGAATCTCACTTTCCCCAGATTCCTCTCAATGGGATAGTAATGAGAAAAATGAAATGGCTAAAAAAGCAAAATATGGTAAATACTACAAAATAATAAAGTCATCTGGTTATTTTTAAGTGGGGACATTTTTTCTCCTGCAATTGTTATGTAAAAATGGAAGTCTATATTCTGCATTACAGGCCATCTTTTGAGAATTTTTTACAAACTAGTAAGAAAACGTGGATAATAACAATATTCATCACAGTGAATTTTAACAGATAATTTCTGTGAAGCAGAAAACTTATTTTAGATCTATTCAGTTAATGGGAAAAACATTTAGATCCCAAAGAGAAGGAAAGGCAAAAATATTCTATATCAGGGTTAACAAGAAGCATATGTGTTCACAAAGCAGTGAAGACTACAAATAAATACCTCACAATAAAAATGTGTTTATCCAAACTGTATTTGTTCTTTTAATCCCAAGTAAATTTCAAAAATTCAAGGATGAATAATCAAATGATTACTGGTATGGCAGCAAGTATCAACATGACCTACATATATCTAGCATACTGTAGTCTCTGACATTTTCATTTTGGTTAGTATGGCCAGCAACTTAATTTACTGCCAGAAACTAAATTCTAAATCTGTACATATGATTTCTTTTTTTGTTTGTTTTGTTTTTTGTTGCTGTTTTGTTCCTTGAGACAGGCTCTCCCTCGTTCAAGGCTGACCTTGTCTCACTCTGTAGCTCAAACTGCCTTGCATTCCAAGTAATCCTCCTCTCTCACCTCCCAAGGGCTGGGATTACAGGTGTGCATCAACACGCCTGACTGTACACACAGACTCTTAAGTGACCTTAGATAAATTATTTAATACCCATGAATAAAATGTTTTAGTAGCATCGTTTGCCAAAGTAGCATAAGCAAGTTATATTATGCTACACTAAATATTAAGACATACCAAGGCTTAAAATTAAAACAAATCAACATTTCAAGCTAATCAATGTCTTAAGAGAAAAGAGACTCTTTGTGGTGAGATGAGACTCCAGCACTAGATTGGCAAAAGCAAGTAAGTTTTAAGATGTTACTCATGGTTTGATGTGCCAGTAAGGACATGAACATAAAAACACGTCCCAGCCTAGTCTCAGTTTTCTAGTGTTCCTGCTCCAGTAATAGCTGACTGAGAATGAGATGGTAACGATGGTGGTTATACTTTATACCTAGAGGTTCTTAAAGAGCTTTCTCAAGAGCAGTGCAGGGACACTAGTGTCAGAAATCCTGACTTTGGAAACATACAACCTAGACTATTCCTTTGATAAGAGAGGGCTGACTGCAGAGATCCTCAGCACATAAATAGGCTCTTATTCATGTTCATAACCTGCAAAAATAATTTTATCTCACAATTCTTACTTTGTGTACTATATATAAAATGCTAAGTGAAGTTTTAGAGATATTTAGGTAAAATATAGTTTCTGTCTCAAAATCCTTAATACCTACAAGAGTTTATCGAAACTCTTAGCAATAGTTCTTACATCATACAAAAGGGATGTACATTTGAGATTAAGGCTGGCTGCTTCTGTGATAATCTTCAAAAGTCAGTTGCTTAAATCAAATATTGAAAATACAATACTCACACTCCACCAATGACACGAATTGATCCAATTCCATGAAAGTCCTCATTATTTTTTAAAAAATTTGGGACAGAATCTATATGTTCACTAAACTCTTTGGCCTGTCCATGGAAGTGAGGCTTTTCATAAATAATAACCTGAAAAATATGAAAAAAGCTCTTATTTTATAATAGATGTACAGTAATGTACTTAATTGACACCAAAGCTACAACAAGTATGAGGACCGATGTTTTTCTCAATATATTCTTATAAAACAGCACACAGCCAGATATTCACAAGGAATTTGGGGGCTCTTACCATTATAAAAGTGAAATATCTTTTTTTTCTTTTTTCTGCAGCACCAGGGATTGAACTCACAGCCTTACGCCTGCCAGACAGGTGCTTAAGCCACTGAGCCAAACTCACAGCCCTAGTTTTTTTGAGGCAGGGTTGCACTAGGTAGCTCGGGCCGGCCTTGCTGGCACTGTAGCCCAAGCCGGCCTCGAACTCAAAACACTCCACCTACCTCAGCCTCCCAAGTGCTGGGATTAAAGGTGTACACCAACACGCCTGGCTAAGGTGAAATATTTTAATACACCTCTTTATATTAATATACTGGGGTATGATTACATTTTTTTGGTCACCCAAATGTTAGGACTCTTTCATAGGCTAAACCATCTTATAACTGATTTTTGAATTATTTTTACACGTTTACTCCTATGCTTTGAGATTACTACAAAGCTATCTCTGATCTATCAAATTTCCCTCATAAGAAATAAAAGCTCTCCAAAGGTATAACA
>RJWM01024405.1:0-30689 GCA_004363535.1 Dasyprocta punctata | reverse complement strand
AACCTTCCCTGCAGGGTTCCCGGGAAGCAAGTGTAGGGGAGAAGGAGGAGGATGGAGGGGAGGAGGGGGAGGGGGAGGGCAGATGGGGGAGGGGAAGACAGGGAGGGGACACGCAGGACACAGCAGGCTGCTGGGGTGAGGAAGGCGGTTCCCACATCCCTCTCTAGCCCCCATGCACTGCTGCCAAGGGGCATGAGGACAGCGCCCCTGTCCCAGAGGCACCCTGGGCACTGCGAGGCCCTCAGGGAGGGCGGTTAGAGAGGCAGCTGCCTCCCTCCCACTCCCGTGGGCCTTCGGGCTGCGGAGGAGGCCAAGCCCTTCCTTCCGAGAGCTCTTTACATAAGTGCTCAGAGAGGCCCAGGCTTATTAGAGCGGCCCCGTGACCCTGACCGCAGGCGGGTGGCCGGGCCAGCGCGCACAGGAAGCGGACGGAGCATTCCCAGAAAGGCCACGGGACTGACGCCTGTGGGTTTCCATCATGTTCCTGAAGAGGAAAAAAGAGGCTTAAGAAAGAAAGAAAGAAAAAAAAAAACTGAGTTAGAAAAAACAAGCCGGAAAGTATTTCCAGACAGTAGCAGCTCTGCTAACGGTCTAGAAAACAAATCCAGGATTTGGGGCATAGGGGTGGGGGCAAGCTGAGATCCTGTCCAGGCGGGTGGGGGTCCATGGAGCCCCGCCTTTTGGAGCTGGCCAGGGCCTCAGCCCAAATTCCTGAGGGACACAGGCCTATGTGCGCCTTCCGTGAGTGTCCTGGCTGGAGGGGCCGTGGGGACCCCAACTCCAGCCATCACTGATCTACTTTTTCTTTCTTTCTTTAGATCCTGATCTCTGGGAGGGTCACACAGCCAATCTGTCTCCTTCCCAGGAGGCCCTGCTCCCCAGGCAACCTCCTGCCCAGGAGCCAAACCCCACAACCCACAAGCTGGGGCGCCCAATCACCAGGGGCGTCCTCCCTGCCGGCCTCAGGGAGCGAACGTGGGCCGAAACGACAGGGATTCCAAACACCAGGCCTCATCCTGTACCTAACTTTTCTCTCCAACATCATTTTGGTGGTTGTTGGTTTTTATTTTTTATATTTTGGCCATCCCACAGAGCAAGATTGCCTAGCTCTGGGCTGAATAAAACCAAGTTTTTCTACTCTGGGGCTCTGCATGTGGCCTTTTCACAGGGCTGCCATAGCTGGGCTGGGCTCTAGGGACGTTCTTGGGCTTCGGCTTTCCCCATGGAGATTCGGAAAGGGCAGTGGTCAGCCTGGCGGGTGCACCGCGATTTCGAAGGCATCAAGGCCTTTGTGGGGTTTAGCTCAAGGTCAAGCTGACTTCCTGGGAGAGGACCTCACCCTAGCTGTGCACCCTGACTGCCACCCTTTTGTCCCCTCCTCCCTTTTCAGCCTGCAGCCTCCAGCTCCCACCAGCCACACTCTTGGGTGATGTCACCCAGCTGCTCACCCACCAGCATGCGGCACCTCTGAGGCCATTTCCGGGCAGCAGGATGGGAGTGCTGTCCTGCCCAGCCCTCCTGCCCACCTCCCCCAATGCTCCCCTTGCCTCATCTTCCTGGCAGCAGAGAAAGGACTCTGGGACCCCATGATGCCCCAGCCCAGGCAGCAGGGTGCGGTGGGCATGGCTGCTGCCCCTCCGGCCTCCCCTCACTGAGCCTGCTCAGATTCAGCTCTTCTTGGCACGAGTAGATGTCACAGCCTGCCTCTCTCCGACAGGCAGGGCCGGAGACCAAGCAGGAGCTCAGCCGTGACCTGCAGTCCCCAGGTAGCTGTTCTGCCACCGTCACCCAGCCATGGGTGCTCCACCCCCTCACCTTTCTAGGGGGAGGGGGAGGATGAGACAAGGTCACCTGATTCTAGACTGACCATCAGAAGGACCCTGAGAGGGAGTACCCAAATCCTAGGTTAGAAAACCAAGGTCCAGAATGGGAGTACCTGTGTCTCAGGCTGGTCCCACCACCATCACCAATGGTCCATGGAAAAGAATGTGGGGACCAGGTCTCTGAACTCCCAGTCACAGCCATCATGCAGGGGTGCAGTTTTCCGGGGAGATCTAGCAGGAGGTGGAGAAACATTGGCCAGGCCATGGGGAGGAAGCAGGGAGACACACAAACCCCTGAAGGCCCCCACGCCCAGGGTTCCATGAACACGTGAACCTCTCATGGTGGATGTCCCGAAACCTGCCTTCAGGGGTGGGGACACCTGGGCCCGTCCCCACATGCTGGCAGGTTGCCCTGAGATGGGGTCAGTGGCGTGGAGGCTGAAGAGGAGAGAGGCCTCCACCCAGGCGAAGGAGAGAGAGAGTGTCACGATGCCAAGGCCAGGGCTTCAGCCTCCCGACGGCTGCCCAGCTCATTGCAAAGTCCCTCCCAGGCAAGGGTGGCTGCCCACCTGGCCCAGGGGCTCAGGAGGTCTTTGCTGCTGTACAGGATGGCGAGGTCAGTGGCCTGGGAACAGGGCTATGAAGAGGGCTGGGGGCTTGTCAGGTGGTGGCAGTCAGGACATGCAGAGCTGAGAAAGGGGGCCAGGGCTCTCCTGACCTCTGCCTTGGCCCCTTGAGGTTCTTCTGGCTGTGACACTGCAGGGAGGAGCAGCCTGCTCTGCTCTGGCCCCTCCCTGGTGTTCCCTGGTGAAGGGTGGATCACCCCATCTTCAGCCAGGCCAGGCCACAGGATGCTGGCTCCCTCTTCTGTCCCCCCATCAAGGGTCACCTAAGACCCCAGTTCCTCGAAGCCTTCCTTAGCTTTCTCCTCTTCCCCCTTAGATGGGGTGCACTGTGTAACCTCATCCGGGTCCTTCCCACCCCACTACCACCATGGATGGCCACAGGGGTGGGAGGAGGCCCCAGTTGTGGGTGGACAGAGGGCATCGGCAGCACACCTGGGCACAGGTCTGCAGGCTCAACCCAGCTGCAAAGGGCCCTGAGGTCACCTGCCCAGCATCCCTCCCATCCTCACCCACACTGCCCATTGGAACATTTTGGGGGCAGGGGCCCCCTGTTCCCTCCTCTGCCCTGGACCGCAGATCCTTCAGTGATGACAGTCAGCAGGGACCTAGCTGGTGACAGGGCTGGGCAATCAGAGCAGAGGCAATGCCAGCAGCAGGGACCTGGCTGCGACTTTAACTCCGCCCTCCAGTTGACAGCACAAACTCATGGGTCCTTAACCCATTACTCATGAAAAGCATGATTTGTGTTTTCACCTAAGGCAGTAAGGGACTTAAAAACTGTCTTTGCTAATGCACAGTGGCTCTTTGCCTGGGCCACCAGTGTCAAGTGGGTGACCAAAAGCAGGACATTGTATCGGTCTCCTCGGTGACGTGAAAACTCTGGGTGAGACGCTCGTCAAGCTCTGCACATTGGCAGGTTAACCATTCAGGATATGTCTTCCTCAGAGTGGGCAGGGCAAGGTTGAAGAGCCCCAAATTGACACCACCTATGTCACAAGGACATTCAAGCAGCTGTGAGCACCCAGAAGTGCCCGGAGACTCGCCTCCACCTCTGGCCGCCTCGGGTTCCAGGCATCTCGTGGAGACTGCAAAGTCTCCTCTAGGGAGGAGGTCTTTCCCTGGCCACACTTACTCTGAGGAGAGGCGCCTGGCAGATCAGTCAACACTCTCACTTCGACTTCTGTGTGTCCAAGAACCTAGGACAGTCACCAGCCCTGACAACGACCCCACACCCAGACACCTAGAGCTCCAGACTGTGTCCCCACCCAAGGCAGCGGCCGCCTGGCCCGAGGCCCCAGGCTACACGCCCCCAGCCACGGAAGTCCACCTGTGGTGAGGAGCATGACGAGGCCCCAGTCAGGGAGACACTGGTAGCGAAGATGTGGCAGGGCTGGCCCTGCGTCCCATCCAGTGCTGACGAGGGACTGAGATTCTTTCCTAGCTGCATGGCCCGGGACGAGGGGCTGGCAGGGATGCCCACAGTGCCACGCAAACAAGGCCTCCAAAGTAGAGCCCTGCAGAGAGGAGCCCAGGCCCAACTCCTCCCCCTGGGTCTCCCTCATGTTGGGGTTTCTGCCTGCTCCCCTGGCGCCCGCACCAGGCCCCAGGCATGGCCCACTCTGACGCCTGCCCCATGGGCCAGCTGGCATTGGCTGGGGCTCCCTCTGTGTTTCCGGAGGCAGGCTGGCAACACCTGCCCCGGGCCTTGGGTGGGGCCAAGCTCCCAACCTCTGCCTGGTACCATCTCCCTGTCGTGGCCTGGGCAAGCAAGACCAAGGCCCCATGGATGCCCACCCACCACTCCCGAGTCCCACTCCCTGCAGCAGCCCCCTCCAGGGCAGCACTGGGCACACACAACCACCGCATGGGTTAGAAACTGGCCACTCACCTCCCCACAGCCCAGGCTGAGTCAGGCAGGCGGTGCCAGTGGGCAGGCCTGCTAGAGGTTGGCACCAGCTGACTGAGGGCCCAGAAGGCACTGCCCACATCCTGGCAAGCTGCCAGGGGCCTAAGCAGCCAGAGGCCGGGTCCCAAGGGAGCTCACCACATGCATCCCACAGGGAGCTTTAACAAACTCTGCTCTTGGAAAGCAGAGAGGGCAGGGCTGAAGCTGAAACCCCAGCACCCCGGTGATGTCAGGCAGCTTTGCTTCAAAAACCTTTTCAAATTGACTCTGGAGATGCATGCCTGCAATCCCAGCATTCTCAGAGTCTGAAGCAGGAGGATCACAAGTTCAAGCCCAGCCTGGCTAATTTAGCTTCTTTAGCAAGACTCTGTCTCAAAATAAAAAATTTAAAAAAGGGCTGGGGATGTAGCACAGTTCAAGGGCCTTGGGTTCCTGAGGCCAGCAAGTATAGTCCTGCGCCGGCTACGGCAGGGATTCAGTGTGGTCCCCGGGACCTCAAATCCCTGCCAGGGCAGAGCTGGGAGCCGAGTCGAGGTGTGCTCTTGGTGGTCCCAAGTGCCCTCTCTGGAAGCAGAAAGAGATGAAGCCATGTGCAGAGCCTTGCAAAAATACTGCCCAGAAAGGTCATGGCATAGGTCATGGCTGCCAGCTGCTGTGGTTTGCTGGAACATCCCGTTAGCTTGGCCATCTGACCCTTCTCTACCTTTTAGAGAAATTCTTAAATTATTCTGACTTTTTAAAAATACTTTTACATACTTTACTTTCTCTGTTCATCCCTCCTGCAGGGATGAATAGCATCTGATAAAGAAAATCAAGTCCATTTAGCAGGGTGCTGTGGCATTGCCTGTAGTGCTAGCTATACAGGAGGCTGAGGCAGGAGGGTTCAGCCTGGGCAATTTAGCAACGCTCCCCTTTCAAAATCTGTGGACACTGAAGTACCCTGACTAGGCAGGGGGTTGATCTGCCTGGCTGCATGCTCAGGTCAGCTAGGGAAGGAGGTGTTGCCCTCTGCCAGGGTCCCCACATTCTGGGAGAGCAGATTGTCACTGCACCCAAGTCCATCACGGGGAGCAGGACTGTGTCCCCAGGATTCTTTCAGGTGACATCAAAGGCTCTCTCTTTTCGGATTCACAGTCCTTGTCTTCTTCACTTTTTCAGTATAACTCAGGCAGATTTAGGGGAAAAAAAATTTTTTTTTGTCTTTTTGTAGTTCAGGCCGGTCTTGAACTCACTTTGTAACCCAGGCTGGCCTCAAACTCACAGGGATCCTCCTGCCTCAGTCTCCCGAGTGCTGAGATTACAGGCATGTGCCACCACACATGGGCTACTTAGGACATTTTACATACAGTAAAATTCACCTTTTTTAAACTACAGGTTAATGAGTTTTGACAAATACATGCATGAATCTATAAATCTGTAAATACCTCACCGTCAAGATGCAGAAACTCCTACCCTGCTTACACAGGTCCTCGGGCCTCGTCATATTCAGTTTCCTACCCTACTTCTGGCAACCGCCCAGGTGTTTTCTGTTCATCTGCATCTCACAGAAACGCAACCATATAGTATATAACCTTCTGGATCTGGCTTCTTTCACTTATCAAAACAACTTTATGAATTTAAATTTTTATTTTTTTAGCAGGCCTGTAATCCCATTGACTCAGGAGGCTGAGGCAGGAGAATCACAAGTTTGAGGGCATCCTCAACAATTTCAATAAAAAGTAAAAAAGGACTTGGGTGTGTGGCTCAGTGGTAAATTGCCTCTGGGCTCTATCCCCAGCACTACAAAAATAATTAATTTTTAAAGTGTAAGTTGAAAAAATATAGCCATACATATTTATGAGGTACAAAATTATGTTACTATTTATGAATATGTTGTGGAATAATTAATTGCAAATAGCATTTTTGTGGTCAGAACATTTGAAATTTATTCTCTTGCAATTTTGAAATAATTTACATTATAATAATTTGCATTATTATTTGAAATGTATATTGCTATTTATAATTTTTATTTTATCATAGTCACTATGCTGGGCAATATATATATAAAAAAAGATGGATTCTTCCTGTTTGACATAATACTTTTGAGATGCATTCGCATTGTTATATATTCAGTTGCTGTATACTTGTTCCTTTACTCTTGCTAAGTAATATTCCATTGCACAGACATGCCACAATTTGTTTTTATGTTTACCAGTAAATGAATATTTGGATTGTTTCCAGTTCAGGACAACTATGGAAAAATAAAACTGCTGTAAACATTCAGTTTTTGTGTAGTGGCCAGACATGTTTTCATTTTTCTTGGGTGTATAGCTAGTTGTGAGGTCACCAAGTCAGATGATGAGCAAAGGTTTAACAGTATGAAAAACTGCCAGTGTTTTCCAAAGTGGCTGTTGTTCCACAGGCTTGACTGCAAGCTGGCTCCACACTCCTAGGCCCCTAGTAGGCACTGGCTGCTATCTCACAGTGGTTTTAATTTTCATTTCCCCAAGGACTAATAATGTGAACCTTCTGTTATGTGATCATCAGCCACCATCTCTCCTCTTCAGTGAAGTTGCTACTCAAATCCTTTTTCCCATTTTTCTTTTTCTTTTGTGACAAAGTCTCACTATGTAGCCCAAGCTGGTCTCAAACTCACAGTGATCCTCCTGCCTCAGCCTCTTGAGTGCCGATATTACAGGTGTGCACCACCATGCCTGGCACTGTCTGTCTTATTATTGAGTGGGAAGTGTTCTTTGTCTCTTCTGGCAAAGTCTTTTATCAGTTATGTATTTTGCAAATATTCTCCCCAATCTCTGGTTTATCTTTTCATTTATCTTTTTATTTTTACCTTTTGAAAAAAAAATTTTTTTTTTGAAACTGGAAATTGAAGCCGGGCGTGGTGTCGCATGACTTTAATCCCAGCACTCGGGAGGCTGAGGTAGGTGGAGCGTTGTGAGTTTGAGGCCCGCTTGGGCTACAACTTGAGCACAAGGCTGGCCTGAGCTACATAGTGTGACCCTGCCTCAAAAAACCAGGGCTGAGAGTTTGGCTCAGTGGCTTAAGCGCCTGCCCTGGCAGGTGCGAGGTTGTGAGTTCAATCCCAGTGCCGCAAAAAAAAAAAAAAAAAAAAAAGAAAGAAAGAAAAAGAAAAGAAACTGGAAATTGAACTCAGGACCCCGTGCTTGCCAGGTAGGCACTGTGCCACTGAGCTTTACCCCCCCGACCCACTATTGTTACCTCTTGAAGAGCAGAAGCTATCAACTTTGGTGAGTGCCCATGTGTCAATGTTTATTTTCTTTTCTAGAATGTGCCTTCTAGCCTATTTTTTGTTTTGTTTTGTTTTGTTTTGAATATAGGGTCTTACTATATAGTCAGGCTGGCCTTGAACTCCTGTGATCCTCCTGCCTCAGCCTCCCAAGTGCTGGGATTACAGGCATGTACCACCATGCCCAGCCTTATCAAAGAAAGAAATCTTTACCTAAACGAAGTCACCAAGATTTTTTTCCTAAATACTGCTTTAAATTGTATCCCTCAAATTTTGATGCATTGTATTTTTATTTCCATTCATTTAAAATATTTCTTGTTATTCTGCTTTCTCCTCTTGAGCCATAGGTTACTTAAAAGGTATGTTGTTTGATTTGCAGATAGTTGGGGATTCTCCAGATGTCTTTCTGCTTATTGATTTATATTTTAATTTCATTAGGAGGTTAGAACATGCTTTGCATGATTCCAATTATTTTTAATTTGTTAAGATTTGATTTACGGCCTGGAATATGGTCTATGTTGGCCAAGTTCCACAAGCCCTGGAAGGCTGTGTGTTCTGCTGCGGTTGGGTGGACGCCTATAAAAAGTTGACTGGATTAAGCTGGTTAATGGTGTTATTCAAGTTGACCATAAACAGACTGATTCTCTGTGTGTTTGCCCTGTGTAACAGAAGAGTGGATTTGCATTTTCTTCCTTTAGTTTTGTTTTTTTGATGCAATGTAACCCAGGCTGGTCTTGAAATTGAGGTGATCTTCCTGCCTCAGCCTCCTGAGGGCTGGGGTTGATCACAGGGGCTTTTCCTTCTGTTCTACAGTCTGAGTTGTCTGTGTGTTGTGCCTCTGTTCTTCAGGTCACACCCGCTGGAAGCTGTTATAGCATTCTGATGAACTGAACCTTTTACGCAACTGACATGGTTCTGGTTGTTGTCAATCTTCCTATTCTTCATTTAAAAAAATAAATAAATAATAAATTTAAAATTTTTTTTTAAATCTTCCTATTCTTCTTGTAAGTTTGTTCTCCCCCCCCCCATTTTTTTTTTTTTACTCCATCTAGGTCTTTAGATTTACAGCGAGTTTCAGCTAGACACAGTGGCACACACCTGTAATCCCAGCTACTCAGAAGGCTGAGGCAAGAGGATCACCAGTTTCCAAGCCAGCCTGGGGCAAGTTAGCTAGATCCTGTCTCAAAACAATAAAAAGCACCGGGGATGTAGCTCAGTGGTAGAGTGTCCCTATCTTCAATCCCTGAAAGATACTAATAAACAATTTAAAAATAAAGTGAGCGTCTCACAGAGGGCAGAGCGCTGAGAGGAAACCCGTTTGCAGCGCCCGGGCCTGCACTTCAGGGCTGTCGTTCGCCCCCTGGTGGCGAAACCTCCGATGTGATCCTGGTGCGGCAGCAGGTCGCAGGCTGAGGCTGCAGGTCAAGCGCTTGACGGTGGGTGTGATGGCCCCGGGGCGGTCTGGGGATCAGGTGGCATTTGAAGCCAGTCCTCCTCCTACAGTGACACCGGCCTGCATGCGTCGGCCACCACCAAGGTGTTCTCCTGTCCCTGGCTCTTTCTCCTGCACATCCCGTGAAGGGTGTGGGAAGAGAGCTCTTTTCCTTTCTTTGCTTCTTTCCTCCTTTTAAATTCTTTTCACTGAGTTGCTCTTGAGAACTTTTGATCCTCCTGCCTCAGCCTCCTGAGTACCTAAGAGAAGAGGTGCTAAAATGAGATCCCTTGTCTGAGGGGCAGCCCACAGTGCCCGAGGTTCTTCGGGACCTAAATAAGAGCTTAAATCTAAGAAAGTCTCCACTCCAAAGTGCAAAAACTACAGAATAATCCAAATTAGCAAGTGCTTCATCAATTGCCTATGAAGTGCCATTGACTGTTAATGTCTGTCATCACAGTAATTCATCGTCCGTTTATTAGATACAGTGTTTATGACTATTTCCTTACTTGAAAAGAGTTTGTGAATCAAATGATTTTTAATTCTGCAGGCGCATAAGGATACAAGTGATGCTGGAAGTCATGGTGCGCACCTGAAATCTCAGCCCCCTGGGGAAGCTGAGGCAAGAGGATTGAGAGTCTGAGCCCAACCCAGGCAAGTTGGAGACCCAGGGACACCATGTTTCAAAAATCAAAAATACAAAAAAGGGCTGGGGATGTAGCACGGTGCCAAGGACCTGGGTTCAACCCCCTAGTATAGGAGAGAGAGAAAAAAAGAATGCAAATAAGTTCCCACAGAGGGCTGAGAATCGGTGGATAATTACACCACAAATGCACGACTCTTGGCAAGGTGATTCGTAAAGAAACCTTGCAAGATTCACTTCGCAGTTTTACCTAGAAAGCTCCATCTGGAAGGGGACGTTATAGCCGTGGTCTCGCCACAAGGTGGCGCCGCGAGCTCGGGCTGCGAAGCTCCAGGGTCGCAGGACTTGGGTGACCCGCAGACTTTGCCTCCTTGCAGGATCGCGGTTTCGGGGCTCGTAGGGCGCAGAACCTGCGAGCAGCCCAGGCCCCTCGTGGCCTAGTTCCTCTGTCCCCAGCCCCAAGGCCAGTGTGGGGTGCAGTCTGGATCCGAGGGGGCCCGGTCACCCTCCTTCCTCTGCTCAGTCTCTTCTGCGTTTCCTCCAGGATCCCGCTTCTCTCCTCTCTTCCTCCCTCTCCTTGTCCTGTTTCCTTTCGGCCTTTCCTTGGTCACCAGCTTCCATCTCTCCTTCTTCCTCTCTGATCTTCCCTCCTCCATCTTCCTCAGCTAATCTAAGATTGCTGGAAGCCCAACCCTGGGCCGCGCACATCTTTCAAGCCAGGCATAGTGGCTCATGCCTGTAATCCCAGCACTCAGGAGACTGAGGCAGGAGGATCATTGTGCGTTTAAGGCCAGACTGGGCTATTTAGCAACTTGAAGACGGCCTGAACTACTGAGACCCTGTCTCAAAAAAAAAAAAAAATTCCCTTTCAAGGTAATCTTGACTTTGGGGAACAGCTAGAGGTAAAAGTGTCAGGCCCGGTGAGTACCATGGAGGACGACGCACCAAAATGATTTTAAGGTGCCTTTCTGTTGGATGGCACTGGGTAGCAACATTCACTGTATTTGTTTCATACCTCATAGAGACACTCACAACAGAGAACTTCCAGACCTGCTTCCGAAAGTGGTGAGAATGGTGGGATGGGTGTTCAGGGTGAGGAGGAGAACTTTGAGGGCGATTCATGGCAACATGTCTTTCATTGTAATACATTTTATTTAAACACACTGCGTATTTTGACCTTTGTATTGGGGTTTCCTTATATAACAGTGTGCTTTTAAATAACAACAGAAAAATGGGAGAAAAGCTGAGAGACGAATGGTAGGGAAGCCTGTTCCAGGGAAGGTCTGGGTCACATGTCCTGGAGTCAAGTGGACAAGGGACAATTTTCACAGTGTCTCTTTAATCTTTTAAAACTTTTGAACCATGTGGGATACCTATTTCAAAATAATGCATTGCATATTAACATATTAAGTAGCATAACTGTTATCTACTGGATTCTGTTCAGTACAGGGACATATTTGGCACAAAATGATCATTATTTGTCCCCTTCCCACAAGTCCCTGCATCCAACCCTGTTACCTCAGAGGTGCCAGCCTGTCCATTCTGCCTGTGCCCAGGCAGGGACTTTCCTTTTGCCCTGTGGTCTTCCCACAGGCCTCACCTCCTCCAGGAAGCTGTCCCTGATTGACAGATGGCCCACCCTCCCCCTTGTGGCCTTCGAGGGCTGCTCTGTCCTCCTCCCTGCGTAGGGTGGGGCTTAGCAGCGACAGACCTGAAGGTGGTATCTCCACCGCACAGGCCTAGGTTTCACTTTCCCTGAAAGCCCCTGCTGATTATCTCACACCCACAAAGGTCTGGGAGTTTCTGTTTCCCCAAGAGTGAGCTCATCGTGGGGGAGGGGGCGCAGCAGAGGCTCTGGGAGAGGCCCTGGGCTCCCGGGGTAGCAGCCTTGGAAGGCAGCTGTGGTGACCAAGCCCGGGGGCTTGCGGCCCAGCAGGGACAGGGGCAGACGGAAAGGAACAGGCACAGGCTGGTAGCAGGGAACTCAGGCAGGGACAGCTCTGCTGGGCCTCAGGGTGACCATGTGGTGGGTGGGACCGAGGAGAGGCCTAGAAGAGGCCCCCAGGCAGCAGAGAGGCTGGGCCCCAGGGAGCCCCAGGACACAGCAGCAGGGCCTACACTGGGCTCCAGGGAGGTGGCCCTAGCCCAGTGAGGACCCAGAAGAACGCCAGGCAGGGACCAGTGCTGGCGAGGCAGTGGGTGAACTAGAAGGGCCTGAGTCACAGGGCAGCTGGCGGCTGTGCCTCCCCGGAGAGGCCTGGCTGTCATGTGTAGTTCCGTTTTCTCCTGCCGGGTCTTCCAGGAAGGAGGGCTTCCCCTTCCTGAGAGCCACGGGTCCTCAGCTGTGGTCCCTGGGGCGGGGGGACAGGGCTGGGCCCAGGACCCGGACCACACGTCCACGTCCTTCCCTCAGGAGTACAGGGTGTGTGTGACAGGGTAGCCGCCATGGCTCCAACTCCTCTCTTGATGGTGACTGAAGCCCTTCACCTGAGCCTCATCGGGTTAAAGTCTGCGGCACCAGCTCTGGTGCGTCACATCACTACTTCCTGACAAACCTGTACCCGACTACAAAGAGGAACAGCCAGCCAGGTGTGGATATGTGTGTCTACAATCCCAGCACCCAGGGGGCTGAAGCAGCAGGGTGACTGACAGTTCAAGGCCAGCCTGGGCTACATAGTGAGACCCTGTCCCAAAAAAAGCCAAAAAAAAGGGAAGAGAAACAGAGAGCACCTCAGTCATGCCTTTGTGGGGCTTGGAGGAAGAAGCTCCAGTGTCCGTGCCAGCTCCAGGCCCACCGACTGCACGGGCTGCGGCAAGGGCACCAGCGTGTAGATGCCAAGCCCACCCCGCACCCACAGCCCGTGCCCCACACTCTGCGCCCCACTGAGCGTCACATTTATTGGTCACAGGCGTAGAACCCAGAAGAAGCACGAACATCAGTGCCCCATGTGCTGCCCTGGGCCCCGAGTTAGGCACACAGCACAGAGTGGTCAGTGGCAGCCCCATCCCGCATCCTCTCGCACCGGCCAGGCCTGGACTGCTGAGGGGCGGGGAGCCGACCTGCGGGGGGCAGCGACTTCTTTCCAGGAGTGCCGCCCTCCCCGCCCTCTCTGGTCCCTGATCCCGCACCTGGACCCACATGCTTGAGTCTCTCGTGCAAGCCCAGGCCCAGGCCAGGTGGCATTAGGCTGTTCCTGGCTGGCTGGGCACTTGGCAAGAGATGGGGAGGGACAGGGCCTGCCCAGCGGCCACCACAGGAGCAACATGCAGGCAGGCAGGCCTCTCTCACTTCTTCCAGGAGCTCCCGGCTGGGCCTCCACCGTCCTCGCTGCAGGCTGGAGCCTCCTCCAAGAAGCCCGAAGGCCCAGTGCCGGCTCCGGCTGGGTGACAGGTGGCCCTTGGCAGCTGCTACTTCAGGGCCTGGAGCACGGCCTCCAGCTTCATGGCCACGGCCAGGTCGCCCTTCACCTGCAGCCGCCCGCTCATGTAGGCACCCAGAGGTCGCAGCTCCCTGCACAGCAGGGCCCGCAGGTCAGCCTCGGCCATCTCCACCACCACGTCGGGGGTGTGGTCAGGCGCCCCTTGACCCACCCTGCCTCGCCCTGCGGGAAGGAAATCAGCTTTAGTACAGTGACAGCAGGAGGGGAGAGGCACAAAGGTCAGCCGGGAGCTCAGGCCCACAGGGACAAGCAGGTGACACAAGGCTCAGCACATACCACGCACAGAGGAGGTTGCCACATGCAAGGGCTCATGGCCTGGGCACCAAGGCAGGGCTGTGCTGCCTACGGCAGGGATGCATTTGAGCTACCACCTGCCATGGGTTTGCCGCAAAGTGCTGCAGTCTAAACCCTGGGGTGGGGGGCAGGAGCAAGCAGGGTGGGGGCGGGGCAGGCACAGCAGCACCTGTAGTGAGGTCCAGGAAGTAGGTGCTCTGGGCGCCCCCAGGCAGGATGATGTTGAACTGGTAGCAGGCGCCAACCTGGCTGACCAGGACCTCGGAGAGGAAGGGCTGCAGGGCCATCAGCAGCCCCTCGGCCACTGGCTGCTTCGGGCTGGGCCCCGCCCAGGCCCCAGAGTGGACAGCTGACTGCTCAACCTCCCTCACCATCTCCAAGGTATCCACCGGGGTGGCAGGCAGTGCTTGGAAGGAGATGGGAAGGTCAGTGGGCTGCCAAGGGCAGGATCATGGTGACCACTGTCACTCCAGACACTGCTCAACGTCTTCTAAGAAGCTTCCCCTAGTGACCAGCCTATACCCCAAATCCCATCTCTAAGGTACCCCCGCCTCTTTCCGGTGACCTGCCTGCCCCACAGAGGGTGCAACGTAGTTGCCCTTGCCCACACAGCCAGATCTGTTTCACCTTCCCAGCTCTGGTCCGCTACGCAGTCAGGGTGGGCTAAACAGCTGGGGAGGTGTGCACTGAATAGAGGCGCTTGGTTACAGGGCTGGTGAGCATGTTAGCCCCCTCCCCCAGCTCACCTGGCCCTGCGGGCGGTGCGCCTCCTGCCATTGCATTTGTGCCTCTGCCCAGCAGATGCAGGGCCAGCTGCTGCAGGGTGCCGTCCAGGCTGGGTCCAGCTGGGCTGTCGTGGGGTGGCTGGAGCACGGCCTCTACTGCCAGCTCCACTCGGTCCACCTCCAGCCCCCAGGCCCTGGTCACCTCGTTGATCTCCAGCTGAGGACAGTGTAGGAATTCAGTCAACAAACTGCCTGAGCGCCTGCTTTGGCACCTGGAGACACCACACCTACCCCAGAGAAGCTGCCACCCCAAGATGCCCCACTGCATTAGAGCTGAGACAGAAGGGCGGGGCACACAGGCAGGGTTGACAGGGACTTTCCAGGCAATGGGAGTGACACGTGCAAAGCCCAGGATGGAGAACCTGGAACATTCGAGAAACTGAGCATGCTTCATTTTGTTGACCCCGCAGTGTGGACTGGGGGAGTAGGGACAGCTGAGGGGTTCGAGATGGCCTTTTCCTGCTCAGGGGTGTATTCTGGGCAGTGAGGAACTGCGGGGGGGGCGGGGGTACACAGAGCAGACCCGCTTTTAGGAAAGGATTCTGTTGGCTGCTGTGCGGGCACTGGATGGGGCGGGGGGACCAAGGGTAACAGTGTCTGGAACTGCAGATCAGACAGGAAGCAGATCCGGTGAGGGGTATGAGCTGGGGTGAAGGAGACAGACCCTGAGATGACAGACAGGGACAAAGAGGGAGCAGAGCCAAATGCTGCCACCAGGTGAAGGAAGTGGAGGACTCATAAGACAAAGGTCACCAAGATATGAGCCAGAAGCCGGGGGATGTGCAGAGCCAGGGCAGGAGGGGAGAATGGGAGGCTCCGGCGGGAAGAGGCAAGGGGGGAGCCAGAGAGGGAGCAGGGCGGTGGCGGGGAGAAAGGTCTACATGCAGGAAGGAGAGGAGATAGAGAGGTGGAGGGAGGGAGCCCGGGAGAGGTGTGGCCCCAGCACTGCCCAGCCCAGTCTTCTGACGGTGGGGGCTTTTCTCTGCAGCAGGAAGAGAGGCCAGGCTGGTAGACTCGCGTGTGAGTGGCTGAGGGGCCTGCGCTCCTGAGCTGCCAAGTGAGGAAGGGAGATGTAGGCCTGCGCTGGGGCTGGCGGGAGGGCGCTGCCTTTCCTGAGATTCAGTTGCAGCCTTGAGCACCGACTGAGCCCACGATGCCACCGTAGCCAGGTCATGGGGCCTATGTGACACTCCCTTCTGGGTGCAGGACAGACTTCCTCCAACTGCCCTCCTCCCACCAAAGCAGCATCGCCCACCAGAGGCTGAGCTCACTTCTCTTCCTGAAGGGGAATGACCGCGTTTCTGTGAACGATGCTGCTATCCACGCGTGACCCAAGCAGCGCAGGAGACAGACTGGGCTGCAGCTGGGAAGGCAGGTGGTTTGGACCTGGCCAGGCCCCACCCTTGACCCTGGCTCTGAGAAGCAAGTGGAATCATGTCCAAGCCTTGGTTTCCCACACACACAAAGTAAAACAGTAATCCTGGCCCTCAGAGCAGCAAAACCTGGGGGCTGAGACTCCAAGGCAGGTGGTGGGTCAAGACCACACACCTCAGACCCCTGGAGTTTTACGCAGCTGCCTGCTGATGTCCTTTCTAAAGGGATGAGATCCACAGGATGGACACTGCTTTTCCCTCCCCAAACCCAGCTCCGCCAGGGAATCAGAGGCAGAGAGAACTTTACCCACATTGCCTTGGAGGACAAGCACAAGTTGAGCATGGCCACAAGGGACAGGCCACCATGTGTGCACTCATTTCTACCCCAGCTGGTGGCAAACAGGAAGTCAGGTAAACTCCAGGCAGTTTTTCACACACACAGAGGAGTCAGGCCAGGAAGCCGTGTCCCCATGGACCTCCCCAGCAGTGGCTGGGCTGGGGGCCCTGCCTCTCCCCAGACCCACCCAGCACACAGGGTCCCTGAAGTCCCAAGTTGTCACAGCAGCAGCAGCAGCCAAGGGTGAAACCCCGGAGTGAGAGGCAGTGTCTTAAGAATTTCCATCAGGCACTGTCCCTTCTTGGGGACACTTGGCCCATGGTGGCTATGGTCTACACCTGCCTTAATGCACAGCCCCACCCAGACCCCCAGTTCTTCGAGCTTGGCTTCACTCTAGGGACATGTGGTCAACTGACACCTGGAGCCATCTGGCCCTTGCTCAAAGTAACTGGGGCAGGGCAGGGAAGCCAGGTCTGGCACCAGTGGCCGAGCTCTCCCTCCGGAAGAGCTGCCTACCAGGAGCTGCTCGCTGATCTTGGGCTTCTCCATTTGGATCTCCCGCAGCGACTTCCGGAGCAAGGCCTTGGTCATGGCATTCTGGGCTGTCATGCGCGTGGCCATGTTCAGGTCCTTCACGGTCATCACCGACAGCACCGGGTCCCAGATGCGGAACTGGACGTCGGCCCCAACTGACAGCACAGCCCCATCCTTGGAGGCCAGCTGGTGGGGCAGTCAGGAGAGAAGGTGCTCAGGGCCCAGGGTTGCAGGGGCCATCAGTGTGACCCACTTGCCTGACACCGAGCTCCTCCTTACAGGCCAAGTGGTGTCCCCAAGGATATGTACCTCACCTCAACTGAACATTTCCCCAGACAGCTGTAGACCAAGGTCGGTACCCACAGTACACTCAAAAACCCCATTCTCTCCACCCAAGGAGGAGGCCGAGAAGCCTTTCACAGACACATGTATTAAGAATTGAACTCAGAGCCTCCATGCTGAGATACATCCCAACCCTTTTTATTTCGAGGCTAGGTCTTGCAAAACTGCATGACTGACCAGGCTAGGTTCCAACTTGAGATCCTCCTGCCTCAGTCTCCCAGAGCACTGGTTTTATAAGTGTGGACCACTGCATCAGGCTAGAAGCCCTCACCTTGCAAGGAGGGACATTGAAGGCTCGTGTTCTCAGATCCACTCTCTGAAAGGAGTCGATGAAAGGCAGGAGCAGAACCATACCAGGCCCCTGGGGGTTGCGGATGCGGCCCAGACGAAACACGATCATCCGCTCATAGGTGGGTACGATCTGTCCAAGTAGCAAAGAGAAAGGCTGGAAGTGGTTGGCCTAGGCTGGACAATGATGTTTGCCCAGGTCCTTCCTTCCCCTCTGTCCCCCTTCGCCTTGGTCACAATCCAGTATCCTTAGGCTGTTTCTAGATGAGAAAACCAAGGCTTGGAAGAGGTACCCAGAAACAGGCATGATTTGAATGCAGCCTGAATGACTCCAAAGCCCACTACGTTGGTGTCACCCCTCGAAAAGCTTCATCTCTGGTTGGAAGCTAGCCATGACCCCTACTAGGAAACCATCGCCCTGTGAATTCCTTGAGGAAGGGGCTGGGCAGGTGTTACAGCACCTGGGCAAAGGCTCTGCCAACTTCAGATCCCCAGGGACCTACAAGACGAAGCTATGTTCAAACCAAAGGGCAAAGTGACTTGTCCAAGGTCACACAGCGTATGTTCAAGTGACATTTCAGAACTAGGACCCAGGACTGGCCATGAACTCCCTCCCAGACCATCCAAACCAGAGGCTTTCTAAAGCAACAGGTGCCTAGGGATCTACCAAGGGTATAGCCTGCCTGGAGCCTACATTTAGCTGCAATGCTGAACTACAGCTCTATCAGTCATTCTTTTTCTGTCTGCACTATCTTTGTTGAAACCAAGCCCTGATTTCCTACTGCACATGATCTTCCAGGGCAATTTGGATGTTCTGATTTCTAATTTGGCCTAACCCAAGGGAAGGATGATTGGATATGATATCTGTGTCCAGATCCCAGGACTTGGGAGTTTGGGAAAACTTGTTTCTACTCCTTCCTGGCTCCCAGGATGACTCTGGATAAGTATGGGCTTCAGTACCCTTTTCTGAAAAGTGGGACTTTGGGATCATGACTGGCTTAAGAGGACACTATCTTCATCACTGGATGAGTCCCAGCTTGTACCCTGTCCCAGCCCCTTCCCTTCTCTGACTCTTGCCCTCTATTTCCTGGCTACCATGAAGTGAGCAGCTTTCCTACCTCATGCCTTCTGCCATGATGTTTCTGCCTTGAAGCCAGCTGACCATGGACTAAACCCTCTAAAACTGAGTCAAAATAATCCTCTTCTCCTTCAAATTATCTATGACAGGTATTTTGTCCCAGTAACAGAAAAGCTCATAGGTGGGTACTTCCCCTGCCCACTTCAGAGAGGTATAGTAATATTTAGGGAACAGTACAGAATATGGGGAATTTATGCATCAATTCCAGAGACTTCAATGTGGCCCAACCAAGCTGAACCTGAGCCAGCCAGCCTTACCTTTAGGGCAAACCAGCCAGAAATGGGGAAGGTAAGCAGCAGCAGCAAGAACCCCAAGAAGCTGATGATGCCATGGCAGAAGCAGGAGGACCAGCTCTGGGGCACATCTGGGGGCAAGACAGCAGAGGAGTCATGGTCCTGGCAGGGCCTGGCAGAACAGCTGCAAGTACAGTGAGCACCTATCACCCACCTTCCCCTTCCTTCATTTAGCTCTTAATTTAGCTCCTTGCCTGCTGGGCACATATCTCTGGGAAGGTGGACATTAGGGATGGTTCCGTCCTTCCCACATCAAAACTAATCTGTCCAAAGCACAACAACCTTCACAAAGGCCTTGTTCTCTGCTAGGGAATTGCCCCTGTATCCGAGAATCCAGTTCCCATCATGCCGCCCCTCAAAGAGCAGGGTCAAGGCCTTGTCTTTTACTTGCCTACACGTACTTGGCACAGAGCAGTAAGTACCTTGACACATAAACACATGCTGCACTAAACTGAATACTGCTGGAATAACACATCCCTCCTCCACCAATAGCACCAGGTACATGGGCTTCTTATGGAGATGATGCCTTAGTCTACAGCGTACAGCATTAATTGCCTATTAATAGGAGACACGGGGCTAAGATTTTCTTTTCTAGTCTTCATCCCCATCAGAAATTTATATTTCAGTTCAAGCAGCTGGGGGTGGGACCTAAGAAATTAAGTCTCATTCAGGCCAAAGAGAGATCCAGGTGCCCAGGATGAAAGTGGACAGACACAGCCCCAGAATCAGGCATGAGCTTATTCTCTGCTCTCCTTCTCCTCTCAGTCCTGAACAAGCAGCAGACAAGAGCCTGTTTCATCTGTCGGGAACTCCAAGCCCCAGGGCATCAGGACTCTGCTTCCTGCCTGGCTGAATCCTTGGACAGGGTAGTCATCTGTGCAGGGAGGGCCCAAATCCTCCAGGCCTGGGCCAAAGGAGCTGCAGGAGGCTTTAGGGCAAGACAGGACCGGGGCAGGCACAACCGGCAGCTGCGGACCTGTCTTTCTGCTCTGTGTATCTTCACCAGCCAACAGGGAGGCAGCCGTAGGGTGCCGGTGACCTCCTCTCCCTAGACCCGGGTTTCTTTTGATGCTTAAGGAAACTCGGGGCCTCTGCCCTGCCAGAGAAACATAGTGGGCTCAGGTTCTGGGAGACGGGGGCCCCGTGGGCTCTGGGACTGTAGGCCCCTGCCCACACCGCACATCGCATTCCTCGGATGCCCAAGAGGCAGAGACTGGGCCTAGGGGTACCGCAGTCCCCGGGGCACGCCATGCTGGGGGCCACTCACCGGCCCCCGGCCCCACGCCGCCCCGCTCCGGGGACAGACAGCCCTTCTGCGCGCCCAGAAAGCCGAAGCTCGACTGCTGGAAACGGTCAAAATCGCCTAGGGGCAGCGCGCGGTAACCCGCCCGGTCCAGCATGGTTGCTATGGGAGCCACACCCAGCGCCTGCGCCAAGCCCGGCCCCGCAGATTCCACCCCGCTGTTTCCGGGTTCACCCGCGGCCGCAGACAGGAGCGAGAGCAGGAAGCCTGCCGGGCCGCACCCGCCGCCCACAGCGCCCCCTGCTCCTGGAGGACTGAACTGTGGGCGTGGTGGAGAGGTCCGCGTTCTGGGGAAGTTGCAGGGGTCATTGCCCGCTCATCCCTGCTCTCAGCTAATTTAGAAGGTGAGGGCATGGTGGGCTTCCCAAGAGGGTGTTCAGTAGCCACATCTCCAGGATCAAGGGAATGCGGTTATCAGCACCCCCTCTTCCAGACTGACGCGCTGGATTTAGGGTTTCAACAGGGCTATATTTTCTTGTAGCCAGCGAAGAATTCCTCCGTGTGTCCCCACAGCTCAGTAAGCAAGGCTGTCACGGGGCAGAGCTCAGTATCTACTGGTTGTGTCGTATGTCGTCAGCTCACCGTGGACAAGGTGGAGCAGAAAGGCTTGGAGGGAAAGTGCAGGTAGATCCCTCAAGGAGCCCAGTGCGGAACACTTTGAGACATCACAAACAGCAAAAATTTTACCCAAGAAGCATTAACTTCCAGCAGGATGTTACTGGGACCGGCTTTCTTTCAATTTGAGCAAAGAAACTAATGAAACTTTCCCAGTTCTAACTCCTTGGTTCCCTCAGCTCCACCCTACACCCCCATCATAGCCCATTTGTTTTTATGTTTGGTTGGTTGGTTTGGTGTTTGTTTGTTTGTTTGTTTTTGAGACAGAGTCTTACAGTGTAGGTCAGGCTGGCCTTCAACTCACTATGTAGCCCAAGCTGGCCTGGAACTCACAGAGATCCTCCTGCCTGGGCCTCCCAAGTGAAAGAATTACAGGTGTGAGCTACCATGCCCGACTCCTTTTGGTTTTTTGTTTTGTTTTGTTTTTTGAGATAAGGTCTCGCTCTATGTTCCAGGCTGGACTCAAATTCACAGGAATCCTCCTGCTTCAGCCTCCTCAGTGCTGGGATTATAGATGTGCACCACCATGCCTGGCTCATAGCCCCTTTCTAGGTCTCTCCTGCAGATGGTTGCCCATCATGTTTGGGTTTTCCTGGTCTGGTGGACTGATTTTCTGGGTGCTGGGAGGTGCTGGCCAGGATGGAGGGATGGCATGTTCCCCAGAACTCTCAGGTCCCTGAATGTTAGATCTCGCTCCAGTCCCATTCCGATACAGGCACTGCAGGCAGTTAGTGTTACATGACCAAGGCCCTGCCACCATCCCCTTTTGGTTTGTCCCACCTTGGAACAGAACACAGAGTGGGCACCCAAATTGAAGTTTGAAGCCAGGGGTTCTGGCCCAGTATGACTGCCTATAGCTGGGGTCTAGCCTGCATTTCATGAGCCAAGTCTTAACTTGCTGCGTCTTTACCCTCGTCACACCTGCTGGTCTGCTCTCCCCACTCTCCCCATCCTGCCTATCCACCTCCCTTCCCAACTGCCACTCAGCCCATCATCCTGTCCCCTCATTGCTAGTGACTGTCCCCCCAGTCTCTGCCTCAGGTTCTTTTGCATCCTATATCCAATCTACTAGACTAGGTCCCCTGTTCCTAGGCTGTCAGAGTGACTGTCCCAACATGCAGAGCTGATCCTGTGGTTCCCCAATCCAAACTCCTCACTAACTCTGACACCTCCATAATGGGTCCAAACTCCTTAGCTACAATCTCACCCTGGAACATTTATGAGTCCCCTCTTCAGTCTGAAAATAGCCTAAACCCCTCCCCAAACAGGCTGTCCGATTGTAAACTCCCATGCCTTTTGTATATGCTGGTCTCTCCTTTTAAGTGGCCCTCACCCCAGAATCCCTGGTGAGTTCCCCCTGCTCCCAGAAATCCCAGTTGAGGGGTCTCCTTTGCACCAAGTCCCAAAACTCCACAAAAGTCTCCTTTAGATCAGGTTCTTTGAAAGCAGGGGCTGTGTGTGATTCATCTCTGTGTCTGGTCCTAGCTAGCGCAGGCTCAAAGCTATTTGGAGCCTCTTCCCTTCACAGGCAGCTCAGCCCTCCTCTCCACAACCTGACATGCTCTGCTAACCCCACGTCTCTACCTCCAGGCCCGCCCTGCCCGTTTCACTTCCTCTCAGGAGGCGGGCCCTGAGCAGGCACCTCCCTTCTGGACAGCTCCAACGACTCAGCTCTCTGGCTCCTAGTCATCCTCCCGCCCTGCCGATCTAAGCAGAGAATCGAAACTGCGCTGGCCTCCATGCAGCAGGAACCTGCAGCCGCCAGATCTCCAGGCCTCCAGCAGGACCCTGTCCCGCCCAGCTCACCCACCATGCCACCCCCGGAGGCCCTCTCAGAAGGCCAACAGCCCAGCCACAGCCACAGCCCAGCAGAGGTACTAATGGGTCTGGGGACAAGGGGTTTAGGCGTTATTGGTGTGCTGTGGCGGGAGAGTTGGGCAGAGCCACTCCTCCCTGGAGAATGTGGCGAAGCACCTTAAAGTGACACTCAGCAAGAAGGCCACACACCAGAGTCCTGACCTTTCTGGCTGGAGGAGTGGCAGAGCGGGTAGGACAGAGCAGAAGGGGGCCTGAATGGGCCACCAGTCCTCTCTGGGCAGCCAGAACACCCTCCTCCACCCTGAGCCTTGCCTTGTAACCCTGCCCCAGACACAGGGCCACAGTTTAGGGGGAATGAAGGTGGCATTCTGCTCCACAGCCTGGAGCAAGGGGCACAGCTCAAGCATGGCAAAACCAGAACTTCCAAGTCCCCAGACCGGAAATGGAGACCTATGGACCGGACTGGAGATGTACTTGGACAAAGGCCTCCATACAGCTTCTGTGACTTCTCCTGGTCCTTCTCTTGAAACCCCTTCCTGGCCACTCCACACCCCACAGGGCTTGTTAGGTCGCCCTCCAGGAAGTCTTGCCTTAGCCTTGGGCACCCCCCATCCCATCCCAAAAGGAGCCACTTCGCTCCTCTTTGTGTTCTACCAAGAGTTTGCTCCCCTTCGTGAAGACACGAGTCACACCATGCAGCTATAATTTTGATTATTAGCTCTGAGAATAATATTACTAATCAATACTAATTACAATTAATGAGCACTTTCACTCACCAGGTACTGTAGTGAGCCCATTTTGGGACTTCCTGGTGGTGGTGGTGAAACACACATACCGACTGTTACCATGTTAGCCGTGTCTGAGTATGCAATTCAGTGCCATTAGGTCCATTCACATTTGTGTGTAACCTTGCCACCGTCTATTTCCAGCACTTTTTCAGCACCCTGGAAATACTGCCCCTTTATACAACCAGCATCTCATTTGCTGATACTCTTTCATTTTCTTTTTCTGTGGGCAAACCTGACTATTGCCTATAAATGGAATCCTATGGTTATTATGTGTGATTTATTCCACTCAGCATGAAGTTTTAAAGTCTTGTTGCATGTATCGAAATGTCTCCCCTTTCAAAGGCTGAATAATATCCCATTCTATGCAGAGACCGAAATCTGTCTATCTCTTATCTGCTCATGGACACAATGGATTGGTTCTTTTTGGCTATGATGACTAATGCTGCTACCTGCATTAGAGTACATTAGAATACAAGTGTCTTTGTCTTTGTTTTCAGTCCCTTGGGGTATTATATCTAATGCTGCTACATGCAGCATTAGAAAAATCCTAGCAGCAGAGCTGGGGGTGGTGGCACACGCTTTTAATCCCAGCACTCTGGAGGCTGAGGTAGGAGGATCGTTGTGAGTTCCAGGTCAGCCTGGGCTACAAAGTGAGTTGAAGCCCAGCCTGAACTACATAGTGAGACCCTGTCTCAAAAAATAAGGCCAGGGATTTAGCTTAGTGGCCTAAGCACCTGTCTGGCAGGCACAAGGTTGTGAGTTCAATCCCTGATACAAAAAAAAAAAAAAAAATCCCAGCAGAAGTATCTGGGGTTTTCAGTACTTTCAGGTATTATATCTGCTAGGTGAACTGCTGGGTCATATGCTAGCTTTATGTTAACTTCTTGAGCTGCCCCTTGACTGCTCAGCATTGTACATGAGCTTAGTAGTTATTGATCTACTTTTCACACCCAGTTCCTTGAAGACAGGTGTATGTCCTATACACTCTTGTCTCTCAAGGTGCAGGTCTGTGACTGATATCAGGGAAGCAGATGCTCAACTAACTGAGCAGTGGGAGCCGGGAGTTCTGAGCAGACGTGGTGTTACGGTGTTATTGAGCCGGGATTTTGCATCATCTGCCTAGTAGGGGAGGCCAGGTCCCACTCCAGCGGTGGCCAACAGGCAGTGCCATGGGTGGAGACTGCTGGAACTTCCTGGGGCCTTACCTCCCCCTCTTTGAACCCCCAGGAAGCCATGGAGGAGGAGTTTCAGTTCCTGAACTGCCAGGGCTGCCAGACGCAAGCCAAGTGCCCCAAGCTGCTGCCCTGCCTGCACACGCTGTGCTCGGCGTGCCTAGAGGCACCGGGCCTGCAGTGCCCGATCTGCCAGGTGCCCCAGCCGGCAGGTTCTGTACCCGTCCTGGACAACGTGTTCTTTGAGAGCCTACAGCGGCGCCTGACGTTGTACCGACAGATCATGGACGCGCGGGCCGCCTGCACCCGCTGCAAGGAGCTGGCCGACTTCTGGTGCTTCGAGTGTGAGCAGCTGCTGTGCGCCAGGTGCTTCGAGGCGCACCAGTGGTTCCTCAAGCACGAGGCGCGGCCGCTGGCCGAGCTCCGCCAGCACTCGGCGCACGAGTTCCTGGACGGCACGCGCAAGTCCAACAACATCTTCTGCTCCAACCCCAACCACCGTACCCCCACGCAGACCAGGTGAGTGGGTGCCCGGGGTGGAGTGCGCGACACCGAGCCAGGGAGAGATGGGGAGAGCAAAGACGCAAAAAGGCTCTGGTTTCTAGGGTTCTACAACTTGACATAGGGTCCATGGACTTGCAGCGCGCATGATAGTGACCCCAACTGATGCCGCCTCCCTCCGCGCTAGTGGATACCAGTTGGAGTCCACCGTGCTCCCTGTAGTAAATAATCCTGCAGAAACAGTCTTGCCCAGTAATTTCTTTAGGGTACATTTTTTAGTGGTACCGTTGTGGGGTAGATGGATATAAAAATTGTACATTCTGAGCAGGGCATAGTGCTGCACACCTGTGATCCCAGCACTCGGGAGGCTGAGGCAGGAGGATTTCTGGGAGTTTGAGGCCAGCTATAGAGTGAGTTCAAGGCCAGCCTGAACCAAATAATGACATCTTGTTTCAAAAACAGACATTGTACATTTTGATACATGTCATCACATGCCTTTAGAAAAGTCTTACAGTTCAATTTTCTATAAATGCCAATAGGGACTTCTAAGTCGGGCTGAATTCAAAGGATCACATTCTAAGGCTAGATTCTAGGACCAGGTGGAGCTAGGTAGTTTCCGTCTGAAAAGTTCAAATGACAACAAGCAGTACCTTCTGGGAATGTCTATGTGAAAAGAAAAAAGAAAAAAAAAACTACTTGTTTTTACTAAACAACAGGTTTTAATTTCTTTTCTTTTTTTCTTTCTCTCTCTCTCTCTCTTTTTTTTTTTTTTTTTTTTTTTTTTTTTTTTTTTTTTTTTTTTTTTTTTTTTTTTTGGTACCAGGGATCAAACTCACAACCTCACACCTATCAGGCAGGCGCTTAAGCTACTGAGCTAAATCCCTGGCCCTATTTTTTGAGACAGTCTCACTATGCAGTTCAGGCTGACCTTGAACTCACTTTGTAGCCCAGGCTGGTCTCGAACTCAATGATCCTCCTTCCTCAGCCTCCCGAGTGCTGGGCTTAAAGGTGTGTGCCACCATGCCCGGCTTTAATTTCATTTTTAAAATAGAGAATGCATTTTTATAGTTCACAAAGTTTACACAAAGAGCAAGGTCTTCTGTTCCACTGCTGTCTAATTCCCTCCCCTTCCCTCTCTCTCCCTCCCATAGCAGCCATTGTTCCTCCAGAGTTCAGAATATTTCTTTCAGGAACATGACACAGGTAGGATGGATAGACTCAGGTCTTGTTTCCTCCCTTTAGCTAGGAAGATAGTGCACACCAGTGAACTTTTCACCACTGGGAAATAGGTGACCCTTTCCAGTGGCTCCCTAGTACTTCCCTGCAGTTAACAGGAGGTATTCTTGGCCAGTTTGACCCTCAACTTTCTGTGCTGATCTCTTATTTTAGGTTTTTAAAATTTTATTTTAAAGAGAAAAAAACACCAGGGATTTAGCTCAGTGGCATAAGCACCTGCCTAACAGACCCGAGGCTGTCAGTTTGATTCCCAGTACCAAAAAAAAAAAGAAGAAGAAGAAGAAAAAGAGAAAAACAATAAAAACAAAGATACAGAATTTCAAAAAGAAGATAATAGGAAATTGATAATGGTTAATATATCGCATATTTTAGTCATCAAAGTAGTTGCTCAGATTACAAGATATAGGCATACATAATTGATCAAACAATGTAAGCACAAACTTTGTAATGAACTAAGAGATATCAGTAGTATAATTATCTTTGCTATCTTTTATATATAATATATATATTTTTTTTTCCTTTTTCCTTCCTTCTTTTATCCTTTTACCCATCCCAGTTTTTCTTTACTTTTGAGCTATTTCTTTCTTCACAATATATATTGTAGATTTAGGGTCTTATTTATTTTTTCAGTTTCTTGCAGTAGGAAGACAATACAATGTTTACATGTGTGGGTTTGATTTATTTCACTTATGAGTATGGACTCTAGTTGCATCCATTTACCTATAAAAGCCTCAAGTTTATCCTTCTTTATAGCTGAGTAGTACTCCATTATATAAAAATACCACATCTTTTTAATCCATTCCTCGATTGATGGGCATTTGGGTTGTTTCCAAGACTTAACTATTACAAATTGTGCTGCTGTAAACATGGGTGTATATATATGGCTGTGGTATGATGTTTTTAATTCACCTGGGAAAATACCCAGAAGGGGAATAGCTGGGTGAAATGAGACCTCTAGTCCTAGTTTTTTGAGGAAACTCCACACTGATTTTCACAGTGGTTGTACCAGTCTACACTCCCACCAACAGTGGGGAAGGGTTCCTTTTTCCCCACAGCCCCACCAGCATTTGTTATTGGTCAATTTCTTGATGATGGCCATTCTTTTCAGGGTGAGATGGAATCTCAGTGTTGTTTTAGTTTGCATTCCTCAAATGACCAATGATGTTGGAGATTTTTTCATATATTTAATTTGCCATTTGTATTTCTTCATCTGAGAAGTGTGTGTTCATCTCTGATGCCTATTTTTGGATTGGGTCTTTAAATTTGAGGGGAGTCTGAGGTTTTTCAATTCTTCTTATGTTCTAGACAGATGTCCTTTGTCTGAGGTACAGTTGGAAACAAAAGAGACCTAGAATAGCAAAGGCAATTCTGGGCAATAAAGACAAGACAGGAGGTATCACAATCCCTGACTTGAAATTATCCCAAAAAGCTACTGTGATAAAATCGGCACGGTACTGGCAAAAAAAAAAAAAAAAAAAAATTGTACCTGAGGACAAATGGAAAAGGTTGGAAGTATACACAACTAAATATCAAAAAGAAACACTAAATCTACTGGAAGAGAAAGGTAGAAATCTTGTAGACATAGGGGTAGGCAGAGAGTTCATGAACAAAAACCAAACTGCATGGAAGGTACTTCACAAAATCAACAGCTGGGATCTCATCTTATTAAAAAGTTTTTGCACATCAGAAGAAATCACCGACAGTGTGCTTACCTCTTAAGCTTCCTTTCCCACAACCAGAATGATTTTTCAGAATCCTCAACTGCCTATACTGTTGGTTTATTTGCATTTCTTTGTCATTAAGGTTGAGTGGCTTCTTGGTCTGTTTATTGTAGTTTATTGATTATTGCTGGTGTTTTTTCCTGTGTGAAGTGCCTCTTTTTTTTTTTTTTTTTTTTTTTTTTTTTGCGGCACCGGGGATTGAACTCACAACCTCGCGGCTGCCAGGGCAGACGCTTAAGGCACTGAACCAAACTCCCAGCCCTTGTTTTTTGAGGCAGGGTCGCACTATGTAGCTCAGGCCGGCCTTGCGCTCGCGTTGTAGCCCAAGCCGGCCTCGAACTCACAACGCTCCGCCTACCTCAGCCTCCCAAGTGCTGGGATTAAAGGCGTGCGCCACCACGCCCGGCATGTGAAGTGCCTCTTAAAACCCTAAGTTGGGGTTCTCCTCTTTGGGGAATGGGTCTCTTTGTTCTTAAGAGTTTCTGTAATGCAAATGTCTTTCACAGTGTTGACTTTTGTCATTTTGCTTAGTATGTGATTTGGTATTTAAAATGTAAGTATTGTTTTGTTTCCATTTTTTCTTTTTTGTTGGTACTGCAGATTGAACCCAGAATCTTCACACTGAGCTACATTTCCAGCCCTGTTGATTTTTTTTTTTTAATTTTGAAACATCCTCTTACTAAGTTGCTAAATTGCCCAGGCTGAGCTCAAATTTGCAATCCTCCTGCCTTAGCCTCCCAAAGTGCTAGGATTACAAGCATGAGCCACCACACCTGGCTCAATGTCACTCATCACTTTGTTTCGTTGTTCAGAACCACCCAAACAATAATGCGTAACAGTGTTCAGAGAAGGGAACTTTATTTTGTTCCTCTCTTTAATGAAAAAGTTTATGTTTTCTTGTTTGCTATGTTTATTTTTGGTTTCTGTAGGTGATTTAAGAAAAATCACATGAAGAAAGTTGGTTTCCATTCCTGTTTTGTTAAGTGTTTTGTTGTTGCTGTTATTTTGTTTTATTTTAAACTCAGGTTTAGGTGTGCTTTGGCACTCTATGAAGGTACCCTGAAATTTCATCTTTTAGTATGATGAACTAAGTCAAAATGTTTCTTTATGTGGAACTTTTTTAATTATCAGAAGGAAAAACTCTGCTTGTTCATGATATACTATTATTTAAATTCATAGCTAGATTCTCTTTAGAACATTTTGATTAGACTATTAACCATTCTCATAAATAATCTATTTGGGTGAAATACATTTTATTTCTTTGATAGGTTTATCGACTTCATACTAATCTCTACTAATGAATTTATAAACATTCTTTCTTTCTTTCTTTTTTTTTTTTTTTGGAACATAATGACACAGGGATGATATCAGAGCCTCCAAACATGATATAAGGAAACTGTACCTCTCAACCTGTTAGATTTCCGATACGCCAAGTTTATGTTCTCTGAAATAAAAAATGAATTCTAAGAACAGCAGAGGTTAAGAATAGGAAATATTTATTGAAGGATACAAAGCTTCTGGCTGAGAGGGACAGGAGGAGACACCCGGAAAATGGATTGCCCAGGACCCCACTTCTCAGGGAAAGTTTTAGAGAACACAACCATATGGGTGCTCCTGGGTTACCACTATGATCAACCAATAAGATTATAAGTATGACAGCTTAGGTAATATTGACCCAATGGGGAAGCAAGTCACATAGGAACTGGGCATGGAAAGAACAAAGAACTTCTCAGGTAGGTGAATGATCCGGAGGTGTTGACCACTGAGGCGACTGACACTTAGTTAGACTTTATTAGACCAGGTGTTGTCACTTATCTAACCCTTTGGGGAATATGTAGAATTGGCCCTTTTATGGTTATCTTGAGGCCTGGCCTCCAACCTGATGCTTCTCCAGCCATAGCTGTATGTTTTTTCACCTTTTGTCTCGACTCTCTAGAGGACCTAGCCCTGACTGTCTATAATATCCCTTCCCAGTGTAGTTGTATATAATAATAATACATTTGGTCTGGAATATGGCTTAGTGGCACAGCACCTGCCTAGCAAGCATGAGGTCCTGAGTTCAATTCCTGGTACAATAATAATAATATGTTTTTCCCTCAGTATTTGGGGATGATTGGTTCCAGGACTCTCAATCCAGCAGATACAAGCACAGCCTCTCATATACTTTAAGTCTACTCTAGGTAACTCACAATGCATAATCTAATGTGAATGCTGTGTGAGTAGTTGCTATACTGAGTTGTGTATAGAATATAGATGAGAATCTGTACATCTTCAATATAAACAATTTTTAAAAATATTTTCAATCTATGGTTGGTTGAACCTGTGGTTGGTGAATCCTGCAATACTGTAATATTTGTGCATAAATTTATATATTGATATGTACATAAGTATATATGTATGTTCACATGTACACGCATGTATGCCTACACATGAGTATGCATTTCTTCTATTACCATAAAGAGTAGAATATAACTTTCCTTCCAAATTAAACCTTTTGCATGTTTTTCTTCTGGCTTCTTTCCCTTACCATTTTATGATTTAGCTCAAGTAATGTGAGCATTTAGTTCCATTTTGGTTATTACCAAATTTTATGCCTTTTCTATTTTAAACCTCATTTTTAAAAAAATCATTTATTTCCTTTTATTTTGTTAACTGTTTATTTTCTATAGTAAACCTCCTTTCTTAATAATTAGTAGGCTTCATAGCCAAGTTACAACTTCTTCTTTTTTTTTTTTTTGTGGTACAGGGGATCAAACTCACAACCTGGTGCCTGCCCTTCAGGCGCTGAAGCCACTGAGCCAATCTTCCAGCCCTATTTTTTTGAGGCAGGGTCACATTATGTAGTTCAGGCCAGCCTTGCTCATGTTGTAGCCCAAGCCGGAAAGTTACAATTTCTTAGTGTAACTTTATTTTTTATTTATTTTTGGACTGGGAATCGAACTCACAACCATGTGCTTGCCAGGCAGGCAGTTACACTACTGAGCTAAATCTCCGGTCCTAAGTAGACTCTTTCTTTTTGATCTTTTATTTTGAGACA
>RJWM01024404.1:0-30778 GCA_004363535.1 Dasyprocta punctata | reverse complement strand
GAGGGGAGGGAGAGGGATGGGAAGGGGAGGGGAGGAAAAGAGGGAGGGGGGCCATAGGGGGGATGGGGAAGGGAGGAGGAGGGGAGGGAAAGGGATGGGGAGGAGGGAAAGGAGAAGAGGGAGATAGGAGGGCAATACAGGGGGGATAGGGAAAGGGGGAAGGGGGAGGAGAAGGAGAGGGATGGGGAGAAGGGAAGAGGGGAAGAGGGAGGCAAGGGCAATAGAGGGGGTTGCAGGAAGGGAGGCCTGGGGCTCAGCACAGGAGCACCGCAGCAAGCTGAATTCCATCTCACGCAGAAATGTGCAGGGCGTGTGTGCACACGCACGTGCACAGACCCAGTCTGCCAGCTGGACTACACTCGGGGGTGGACCCTGGCCGAGGGGGCCGCAAAGGGAGCCGCCAGCTCTCCCAGCAGAACCGCGGGGAGAGGAAGTGTCTGTGAACTGGGACCACATCCCTGGGGGTGGGGACGCCTTCCCCTCAGGTCCCTCCCGTGTCCAGGCCCGACCCACACCCGGGCCCTCAGGTGCAGAGCTCTCTCTCTCTCTCTCTCTCTCTCTCTCTCTCTCTCAATCCAACCCGTTCCGCTCCCTCCACCACCATCCAGCCCAGGCCCTCATCCCCGCCCAGTGCACCCAGCCAGCTCAGGCACCCGCTGCACTGCACCCTGCAGGGGGACAGCACTCAGTTCCATGCTGGGCTCGGCAGAGGCGGAAGGGGTACCGAGACCAGGACCAGGCGTGCCCCAGGGCAGCGGGCACCTCTTCTGTGCACAAAGAACCCAGCAGGACATGGGGGCTCAGGAGCCCACGCACCTCACCAGGCCCCATTTCCTGTGCTCAGGGCCCTGACCCTAGCACCAGAGCCCTCGAGGAGGCTGAAGTTCAGCCCAGCCCAGGCCCAGGCGGGCAGGCAGCCGGGAGCGGACAGTGTCAGGCCAGAGCCTGGGCTGTGTCTCACCACTCAGTCCAGCCTTGCTCGCTCTGTGTCTGATTCTGGAAAGACCCAAAGTTCCATGCACGGCCACATGGCAGTGGCTTCCCTGGTCGGTGGGTGTCGCGACGGTGCTGAGCAGCACCAGAGCACCAGCACTGCTTCCTTCCGGGAATCCCGCCAGCCCCCTGGCCCAGGGGAACCTGAAATGCCCTGCACAGGGCCCTGGGAGCAGGCAGGGAGGGGCGGCTGCGGGCCATCACCTCTCCCTGGTCACGGTCCTTGCTGCGGGAACCTGCACCCTCCCCAGTGACCCAGCAGACTGCAGGCACAGCGAGCGACCCCAGGTCGTGGTGAGGGCCTGCCTGGCTCAGGGTCGGGCATTGTCAGCTGCCACACCCCATTCTGAGGTGGGTGTAGGCCTGACCACTGGCTCGGTTCTGATTTCACAGCATGTCCACTGAGGAAGCCCCCAAGTTCTCATCGTAGTCTTCCAGGGGGAAACTGAGGCACAGAGAGGCTGGTCTTCACCTCTACCAACAGGTGTTAAGAATTCCAACCCAATTCAAACCCCAGCATTGTCCTAGGCTCCCAGGCCTGCTCCCGACCCTGGGCTGGGCACGGGAACGGAGCCCGGCTAGGGATCTGGGCCACAGATCCTCTTCTCTCCCTTGCTGGCACTGAGCCTGAGATGGGAAATGACCACTGTCAGTCAGTCAGCAACCCCGGCTCGGCCCCTCGGAGGGTACGTGCACGTCCTCTGCTCATCCCCAAGGCTCTCCGCCTGGGCCTTGAGGACACCTGACGCAGGAAGAGAAGGGCCTAAGTTGGAGAAGGGAAGTCAAGTCGCTTCCTCTGAAGACGCCGTACATCCCATCGGTGCAGTCTCTTTCCCACAGGTGGCTCCAGGTCAGAAATCCCCTGCGGTCACAGATCTGCCACATCCTCCTCCCTCCCCCACACCCAGCAATCGTGCCTGGAAACTTTATAAAGGAAGCGGTTGCCCTGCGGCCAACAGCTGGAGGAGAGGCGCTTCTGGTCAAAGTGATTCAGCAACAAGCCGAACCTGCTGCCAGCAGACTGCCCGCCCACTCTTAGGTGCACAGGGCTGCACCCGGCAGCACCCGGGCAGCTGGCACCGCCCTCGCCATGTGGGTGGCCGCACTGCTCAGCCTCTGCTGCCTCACCGTGGGCTCCTGCAGGGCTCTCCCAGGTAAGAGGACGTCCCTGTCACCCATCCCCTGGGGGAAGGTGGCCCAGGTCCTACACTCCCTGGTCCTTCCAGGCCTTTGCTGGCTGGAGCCCCCAGGGGACAGGGGCAGGGAATGGGGCAGAGGGTGGCAGGGTGGGGAGCAGCAGGCAGTGGGAACAGGGTCACAGAGTTCTATCCCCAGCAGGGAAGTGTCCTGTGTGTCCTGTGTCCCTGGGCTTGAGCCCCTGCGCAGCCTCAGACCACTCTGGGAGGGGACAGACAGGGACAGAGCAGAAGGGCTTCTCTGCTGGCTTTCTGCCCCCGAGGGTGGATGCCCCTCTGCTCCCTGCAGTCTGCACCCAAGGGCCAGAGCGTGGGACAGGGAGGAGGAGGAGAAGAGGAAAAGGATGCTGCAGTGCCAGAACTAGGCAGGGCCAAGCCAGGTGGCTTGCCCAGCACGCAGCCACATGTCCCCAGCAGCAGAAAGCCGCAATGGCCTGGGCCTGGCGGGGAGGGGGCACCCCACAGCAGTTGCCTCTGGAGGGCTGCCCAGGGACCAAGCCCCTCTGGGTGACCCTCCAATCCAGGGATGGGGCAGGACAGGAGTCGCCCTGCTGAGCACAGTGGTTCCCCTTTGCTGGTGTGGCTGGAGAGTCCCCCAGGCTACCACGAGGTCAGAGCCCGGAGACCCCTGGATGGGAGGCCACAGGACAGCAGGGACACTCCCAAGACAGCACAGGGACACCCTCGCATGCAGGGTCTGTGGCAGGTGGATATCCTGGGGACACATCCTGTGCACGCCCCACTCCCTTCACATGCCAGGAGCCCCCAGGTCCTGCACAGCAGGCAGTGGACAGGCTACCCCTCCCCAAGGTCTGTATTTGGCCACACACATGGAATGCATGTGGTGGGGGAGGGGGACAAGGGTGAGGCGCACTGGTAAAGAGTAGGCAGGTGAAAGCAGACGCCACTGGGGCAGCAGGGGCAGAGAACTGGGCAGTCCTGAGGCGGAGGCATGGGCCATGTAACCTGCTGACTTGGTTCTTCATTTCTCTCAAATTTCTGTCTCCTGGACCTTAACTTGGGTACCTGGCCAGGAACTCCCAAACCAATAAAGACCAACGACCCCAGAGTCCTCAAAGCAGCCAGGTACAGTGTGGAGCGGTTCAACAACTACACCAACGACATCTTCCTGTACAAGGAGGCCCACATCAGCAGAGCCCAGGTGCAGGTGAGGCTGGCACAGAGGCTGGAGGCCCTGCAGCCGGGCCCCTGGAGCAGCCCCTCCTCCACACCTCGGCCCGGGGACTTGGCACCACCTGCCCCCTGTGGTCCCACTGCACCCTGGCTCAAACCTGCTCTGCCCCAGGCTGCAGAAGCTCCACGCTTCCCAGTGACAGCCATGCTCATCCCCATCAGCATGGACAGGTGACAGCCACAGGACAGGGAGGGGACACCTCGGGAGCCATCTGCAGAGTCCAGGGACCCTGTGGGGGGCTGGCTGGGGATGGCACTCACACTCCACACGTGTGGTGTGGCCGGGGAGAGGAGGTGGTGCCCAGAGGCTGGAGGTGTGCACAGCAGTACGGCCCAGGCCACGAGGTCTTCCCACCGGCCTTGACTGCCTGAGCACAGGCGAACACCTCCTAATCCTAGGAAGTCTGCTGCCGACCACAGTGGGGGACCGTGGTCTTGCCTGGGCGAGGTGCCCAAGGTCCTCTGTGGGAGGACGGGACAGGGTCCCTTGTACTTTGGTGAGGCTGGGGACTTTGTTTCACACGGTACTGGAGGGCCTGAGGTTAAACCCTGAGCAACTCTCCCTCTCCTGCTCCACAGGACAGGAGAGGAGTGGGAGCAGACACGGCTCCCAGGGGGACTGCAGGGCACAGGGCTGGGGACTCAGAGGGCGTCGTCCTCCGACACCTAAGGCTCCTGGGGCTCTGGCACGAGTCAGCAGCTGGAGTGAGGGCCAGCATGGCCTAGGCTGGTGACCTTCCGAACAAAGGCTCCAGGAGCAGAGCAGTCCTGGGCAGGACTGGCCTGGTAGGCGGGCAGCTCAGGCTCGGCACTCCCAGCTCCTCCTCATGGCTCAGGGTCCGGCCAGGCTGCCCTAGGTCACCAGGCTGTTGCCTCTGCTGCCCAGGTGGTGAAAGGCCTGAAGTACATGCTAGAGATGCAGATCGGCAGGACCACGTGCAGGAAGACTTCACACCCTGCTCTGGACCACTGTGACTTCCAAACCAGCCCTGCCCTGCAGCGGGTAAGCACATAGGGCCACCTTCCTGCCCACCTGGCACCCAGACAGGGGCAGGGAGGGCAGCGTCGGTCCCTTGCCTCACAGGGCAGACCCAGGTCCTCCCTTCCACATGTGACAGAGACCCAGAGCCCACCAGCCTGGCCATGTGGGCGGAGCCCAGGCAGGAAGGCTGTGGCTCTGAGTCCCTCCTTCATTTCAGACTCTGTGGTGCTACTCCGTGGTCTGGGTCATCCCTTGGCTCCAGTGGGTCCAGGTGCCAGTGCTCCAATGCCACTGACTTCGCCTCTGGATGCAGCATGTGCTGTGGACGCCTGGCACTCCAGCCCCAAGGTCATGGCCCTGCTGGCAGATGCACTTGCAGTGGGTCTTAACAGAGGCCTAGGGTGGCACATCCATCCTGTCCAGTGTCCTCTAAGATCAGTTTCACTGCTGCAGTGACCGTAGACCTGGTCCGAGGATGGGTAGTACTGGGGGCCCCCACTCCACCGAGGACCCAAGTCTATCTCCTGGTCACAGCCACTAGGATCACCAGCTGGTGGAAGACCAAGCACCCTATATGCATCATGACCTTTCCTGGGAAAGTTTAGGAATAAATAGAGAGCTGATGACTTAAAACAATGCTGTGTGTCGCTTTTTCCCCATGGTCTGGGGACTGAACCTCCATGCCCAGCCAGTTTTATTTTTGAGACAGGGTCTCAATATGTCGCCCAGGCTGGCCTCAATCTCCAGAGCCTCCTGCCTCAGTCTCTAAAGTAGCTGGTAGGACAGCCTCGTACCACTGGGTGTCACCTGTGGCCAGGAAGGTCAGGCAAGGTCACCAGGCCCTTCGTCGAGGTCTGGCAAGTGTAGGCTGCTTCCATGGGACCCTAGGGGCCTGTCCTGGGCTCAGCTGCTGGCAGAGAGGCCCTGAAGACTCACCAGCCAGTGAGCAGGGAGCAGGGCCCCCTAGTCCTCTGCCACCTGGGAGCTGACAATTTAGATGTGAGAAGAGCATAGGATACAATTCACATCACACCTACAGGAAACTTGGCTCTCCCAGGACTTTTCACCCACTCCAAATTCCCACCGACAGGAAGGCTGTGCTGCCTGGTCCGATGCACATCACCCAGGCATTGGGAGCCAGCGAGGCCAGCACACGAGGCCCCAGTGCACCCCAAGGGCAGGGTTTTTGCCAGGGCCCTGTGGAACCCACAGCCCAGGTGGTACTAGAGGCAGAGGGCAGCCGGGGCGCGAGCACAGTGAGTATACCACCTGCCCTGCCAGATCCCCTCAGCTGAACCCTGCGGCCCCCACCTGTGGGGGGCGGGGCTCAAATCCAACCACAACCCTGCAGCCTGCACACTGGCCAGCACCGGGCTCTCCACGCGCCATTTAGGGACCGGTGCTCACCTCTTCTCACTGAGCAAACCAGCCACCACAGAGCCCCTTGGCCATGTCCCCCCCCCCAACACACACACATGCACCCCGGGCCTCTGTCCCAGTTCTGTGGGCAGATACCAGGTGAGGTTCATGGACACCACACCACTCCACATTACTCCAACCCATCATGGAAGAAATGTCCCTGGTCACCAGCCACGGGGACGCAGGGACAGAGGGAGAGCAGGGGCTGGCCAGGCTTCTGGAAGCTGCAATGCTCTGCCTTGGCACAGCCAGCCTGGAGACACCCACTTCCCTGCCGGCCATGTGTGAGCCCACCCTAACCCTCTGCCACACCCCACACCACTCCTGGCCCGCCCCTTACATGCCAGGCGTTGGTGTGCACAGCTCTAGGCCCAGCTACTCGGGAGACTGAGGCAGGGGGATCACTTCAGCCCAGAAGCTGGCAACCACCATAGGCAACACAGCAAGACCATGTCCCCCCAAAAATCTTTCAAACTATACACCACTCTACAAGAGCGTGCTGATAATAAAATCTCAAAGAGGTGCCGGAAAGTGAGTAACAGAATCCTAAGTTTTTGTGACAGACAACAGAGGCCTGTGATGAATCACCCAAGTAATTTCCAAGTCACAACACCCGTCCACCTCACGGAAGGCCTGTTCATGAGCGAGAAGCCCGCCACGCCTCATCTTGCCAAGCTACAGATAACACAGGAAGTGACACTGGAGGCTGAACCAGTATCTCAGTCAGAATCCAGACGCCTCTGCTGAGAACTGTGAAGACGACTCCCCGGCTCCTCACCAGTGAGAACCAAGACGCCAGCCACAGGCGCAGTGCACAGAGGCCCCTCACCTCGCAGCGGGGCAGGGCCCAGGCTGTCTAGAAGCCACCGGGCTTCCTCCCTGCGGCTGCGAGCAACACTAACGGCCGGATGGCAGGAAATGTTGCCTCATCTGGCTGGGGGGTTCTTGCCTCTACTCAGTCGTTTATTCCACATGATGCCATCCAAGGGGTGACAGACACCCCATGAAGGAGGCGTGACCATGCGGGAGTGGGTGAAGGATGAGGCCAACGGCTCCACTGCCACAGCTGTCCACATCTCTGAATTTCGCTAACATTACTCAAACTGTTTCCCGCATAGAGTTGTTGCAGAGACACCATCCCCAAGCACCCAGGAAAGAAAGAGGCTGGTGCTGCAGCACCTAGCCTGAGCTCCCCCATGGGGACCCAGCACCCACTCTGCAGTCTTGCCACGTGGACCTACTGCCCCGGACAGGAGAGCCCTCCCAGCAGTGTGGAGGGACAAAACTTCAGTCACTGTGAAACGATTACAGTGGAGGAGAAACTCCCAAGCCACGCCATCAGAAGCAAAGTGAGTTAAAACTATTTATTATTATTATCAAAATTAAGACCAGTGTGTTGACCTGTCAAGATACACAGCAGATGGGAACGTGACACTAGCGGAAGATAGGACATCACACATGCACCGCCCACACGGGGCCGGGGGCAGAACAAAGGCAGAGTCAGCGCTTCCCAGGTGGACTCAGTCGGGATCAGACTCAGAAGAACCCAAATGGGCCCACCAGTCCTAGGTCTGTCGCCTTGCTCAGGTCTGCAAACCTCTGGTGAGGCTGGGAGGACTCTGCACGCGGTGGGGGGCACCCAGGGTGTATCCCACACTCACCCTGTGCCACCCTCCAGCCCTTCCGTGCTGCCCCAGAAGTGCACGCCCCCTTACAGAGGGACGCTGAAGCCTCAGGGCAGACCAGGAGCAGCAGTGAGGCTCTGGCCACCAGCCCTGCACTCTGTGGAAAGTCCGAGTTTCCCACATCCTAGAGAAACACAGTCCCTAGAGGCATTATTTTTTAAGAGAAAATGGCTTTCTATGAATTGATCTTCCCCTAAAGGTGAAGTCACTCTCAGTAGAGCGGTCCCCTCAGGCTGTAGCCGCCTTTCCATCCACTCCTCCACAGGTGCTGGGACAGCCGCACCCACAGCTGCTCCGGCTCCCCAGGACACCCAGGTCTAGACTGACTGCAGGCTGAGTCTGCAGACAAAGGGCGACCGGAAGGAGCCCAGGTACAGGTGCCCGTCATGCTCGTGCACCTCGCTGATGTAGGTGGCCACCAGCCCATCAGGGTCATGCAGGCTCCTCTGGATGGCACCGCTGTCACTGAGCTCCAGAACCAGGCTGTACCGCGGCACGACCTTCAGCACCGTCTCCTGACTGAGCAGCTGGGGAGAAGCACAGAGGCCCTCTGACCTGAGAAGGCCACGAACAGGCAACCCCACAGCCCTCAGCACCAGGTGCCTGCTCCCTGCAGACCAGGCCACAGAGTCACATGGGCAGCAGGACAACCCTAAACAGCCACGCTAAGCATGCAAGGCCAAGTCCCATCCAGGGAGTCAGGCCACCAAGGGCAAAGGCACCAGAACATGGGGCCAAAGCCACCACCGTTTCAGGGAGTCAACAAGTCCCCTGGTGAGGATCAAAGAATGTCAGGCATGCCAGATGCAAAGGACGGAGACCAAGAGAGCTCCTGCCCAAAAGGCAGCCAAGTTTAGCACATCTCATGACATAGCCTTGGACTGGGCCCGTGCCACTGCCTGCTGCAGGGATGCCTCCTCACGTGGGCACAAGGGCTGACGAGGAGGCTGAGGCAGGAACCACACAGGAGGGGGTGATGGCTGCAGAGTGCACCCGGTAGGAAGCTGTGGTGCAGGGGTGGATGACAGGCGTGGAGAACAGCAGGTCTCCACCCAAAGGCTGGCAGGTGTTCCATGAGCCACGCCTCCCCATCCAGGAAACATGGAAGGCTCTAGAAGGCTCACCAGCAGGACAGGCTATGGACAACCTGCAGGACTCCAGAGCCTCCTGTGGCACAGAGGCTTCCTCCCTGCCTCTTCCTCTTACCCGAAATATACCATCCACTTGCTCCAACAAAGCCTCTGAAACTCCACCCCACAGCCAGCACTGAGTCTCTGGTGCTGGGACCCCAGGTACACCCCCTTCAGCTGCTGCAGACTCTGGTCAGGACCTGCACCAGCTGCTGAGGCAGGAGCACCACTCTCAGGCTGGCCCTGGCCCTCCAGCCCAAGCCCCATGCCAAGGGGCCTCAGGACCAGCCTGTGTGTGCACCTGACCCTGGGTCCAGACCCAGCCCCGGCCCCGCAGCCAGCAGGGCTGCTCCCTCAGTAACGCAGCCAGGGCTGCTTGAGGTTGAGCAGGGTGGGCATGCAGGGGACCAGGACCACAGTGACTAGAAGAGGCCTCAGAGCCTAGGGACAACGGTGTCCCTGCAGCAGGGTGGGTGACACAGGCCTCGGGGCCCATGGGTGAGGGGTGCTGAAGTGGCAGTGGGCACCACTGGCAGGTGGGTGGTGTTTTTATAGGAGTTGGGGTATCAGGAGGGCCAAGGGCAGAATCTACAGAGATGGCAGGCAGAACGGATGGAAGGCACAGGCTGCGGTGAAACAGGAAGATTCCCAGAAACAAAAATCAGAAGGAAAACAGGTGGCACAGGGAGTCAAACACTTAAATTTACATTTCCGGATAAAGAATAAAGTATCTTTTAAGTAGACATTACAAGTACCAAAGATTATGAGTAGAACTGGAACTTTTTGGGGTATAAAGGTCAAAAAGATCATAACTAGATTAAAGGCTTTGCTTTTTTTATTTTTTTTGGTGGCACCAGGGATCAAACTCACAACCTCACGCCTGCCAGACAGGTGCTTAAGCCACTGAGCCAAACTCCCAGCCCTCATAACTAGATTAAATTTTCATTGTATTTGGGGGGCTTCTCTAGTTACCTTGAAAATCATCTTCTTGATCCAGGGCTTGTCCGACAGGAAGTCCAGCATGGAAAACCCAGGGTTCTGGCGGATAACGGACATGGCGACCCAGTAGCCCCCGGAGCTGCTGGGCCGGATGTTGTCGGGGAACCCAGGCAAATTCTCCACAAACACATCAGCCCCACCCTTCATCAGGCCCGACACGTAGACCCTGGAAAGTTCCACAAAGGCAGTGAGCACAGCCCCAGTCAAAGGAAGACGCCTTGGCCAAGCACCCAACAGGTCCCAGTCCAGGCACAGGCATGGAACCACTGCAGGGGTGTCCCTCGACAGCACCCAGAGATAAGCAGGGAAAGGGGACTTGGCTGTGCTGGCAGTAAGTCAGGGCCTGGCAGACTGCAACTCCCAATGGGCTGGAGTAGTGGCTTGGAGCGTGGCTTCCACCTACAGGACACCAGGCAAGGTGCCTGCTGCCCCCCAGACTCCTGCCCACCTGGCCTCCACCTGCAGCAACACCAGCCACCTGGGGAGACTGCACACACCTGCGTATCCTCGCCATGGTCGTTTCCACCACCAGGACGAAGTCCTCCTCAGGAGACAGCTGCACCCCATTGGGAAACCGCAGCTGGTCCAGGAGCACCCGCACCTCCTGGGTCTCAGTGTCGTACTCCAGTAGGCTGGGGAGCAGGCACAGTCATGAGGGAGGGTCTGCATGCTTGCAGCCAGCCCTGCTCCTCTCTGGGAAGTGACTCCTCACTCAGGGCCAGATCTGAGTGCTGTGCTGCTCTGGAGATGGGTCAGCCCCAGGGAGGCCAACACTCAAGCGCAGGCTCTCCAGTGGGCCAGCTGTCTGTCCACACCCCCTGTGGCATACTAGCCTGTGCCGTTTTATTTCCTCAAAGAGGAAGTGAGGGCGCCTGCTCCCTTACCAGTTCCAAACCCATCAGGGCCCTTCCCAGGGGCTGAGGGCTACACTGAGGAACACACCATGACTCCAGAGGCTGTCAGTCCGTGGGGTCACCTGCTAAGCACTGGCTGGGGTAGGACGAGTGCACACCTACCGCCCGTCGTCAGTGCCTTCCATAACCAGGAGCAGGAAATCTCGCCTCTGCCACTTGCTGCTGGAATCGGTGAAGTAAATCTTCCGCCCATCCCGGGTGATGGCAAGATCATTCACAAAGGACATCTTCCTTCCCTCAATGGGTGTCTCGGAGGACAGCAGCAACTTCACTTCCCCTGAAGTGAGAGAGAGAAACAGGAACAAAAAGACTAGCTTCTAAGGACAGGTGCCCACAGATGGACAGGTACCCAAGGACAGGTGCCCATAGATGAGCGGGTGCCCAAGGACAAGTGCCCGAGAGCCCTCCACAGGGCCACATCCTCAGCATGAACCTGTACCGAAAAAGCTGCAACCCTGGTCATGGTGACAGGATACCCAGTCAGGGGACAGAAATGGAGGAGGAAGAGCAGTTGAAAGAAAAAAAGAAAAAGGGAACAGCAACAGAGAGCGACGAAAATAAAGAGAAAGCTAGAAAAGAGTTCTAACACCCTCAGAGCAAGTCCTTCTGAGACCCAGAGGCTAAAATCCAACTGTCTGGGAGGTCGGGGAGGGCCCAAGCAACAGGGACTGACCCCAAGGCTTGAGGAGTGGGAATCTCAGCAGGGCCTCAGCAACTCTAATGAATCCTACTGAATCCACCCACGCATGCATGGAAGATTAGAAAACCAGTCACTGTGACCTACGTTTCTGGGGGTTGACTTCAAATAGCCCCTTGTACGCGTCAGCCACAAACAGAGTGCCGTTGGGCCCTGCACGGATGCCCAAGGGTCTCCCACAGGCAGGCTCGTCGTCGCGGGTCTCTAGGAAGAAGCAGACAGGCACTGGGGACAACGGGAGGCCACTGTGCTCGCCATGGGGTCCAGCGCCTCACCCCTCACTGGACACACTTGGGGCTGTACACAGCAGGGGACAGAATGTTAGCGCCAGACCTATGGGGTGCTCAGTGTGGGGAGCTCACCGTGGGCTCCGTGGGGCTCACTGTGGCTCCCCAGTGTCCACATTCAGTGCAGCAGACAAACTGAGAACCCAACCAAAGTGTAAGTCCACCTGTGAAACTGCAGCGTGGTGCCTGAAAAGCTGCTCCCTAGATGTCAGTAACAATTACACCTGTGCAGGTCTATGGTGAATTTTATTTTGCTTTCCATTCATTCGTGTCATTTTGTGTTGTGTCCACCTCACAATTAAAATGCACCACTTATATAAAAATAACTTGCTGTAAAAATGACATCTAGGACCAGAGTTTAGCTCAATGGTACAGTCCTGGCTTGGCAAGCACCAAGGCCTGGGGTCCAGTCCTTACACCACAAAGAGAAACTCTACCATAAAATATACATAAAAATAAAAATAACTAGTAAGAAGTCATGGGCTATCAGTTTACAAGCAGTGAAGCTCTACTCCAGGTTTCCAAACTCTGACTAACGTAAGGGTGTTTAGATTTTGAATGGCGCTGCTGAATTCCTGAGACGCTCCTGCAGGACTCACATGTAAGCACCAAAAAATGACAAAACCACCTGCTGTTTTACCAGCACTCCCACAACACCCATTAACCTCTGAAGTGACCCCAAAAATGACCACAGGTCCAGTGGACTGGGAAAGGAGCAGGGCCCCAAAAAGTACCAAGCAGGGCCCAGAGACCACATGCCCAACACAGAACTCGTGGTGACACTGAGTATGTTCCCCCAACAGATGTCCAGCGTTTTTCTCCACAGGTAAAACTGGCTTCTAGGAAGAGCAGTTCTACCTCGGACATTCGTCTGCGTGACAGTCACAACTTACTGCATGGGCCCGAGCCAAACCGGGCGATGGTCTTTACTTCACCATTTTCAAGCTTTAGGACTCGGCCATCAGCTGTACCAGTGAACATCACATCTGTTTACAAAGCAAGCAAAAAGAGGAAAGGTCATCTGGGGCTAAGCTAGAAACTGTGACTATACCACCCTCTACAACAGAGCGGAACAGTAGTTCTGGAGGTGAAGGGAAGAAAGATCACAGATACTATGGGGCTGGCCAGCCAGCATGACCCCGAGCCTCGGTGTGTCACATGCCGGTCAGTGAAGCAAGCAGCCGGGCCTCCCTCCCTCCACCTCTGCGCCCCAGGCTGGCGCTCAGCACTTGGTACAGTCACGCCCACCGGACCACGTCCACTGAAGACTCCACTCTGCTAGGAGTCCTGGGGCAAAATGAAAGCGCAAAGCACTCGCTTCAGCAGCACGTGTACTAAAACTACACAGAGACGGAGAAAGGAACACAACCTTGATTAACAAATCCTTACTCATCCCACAGCTCTTAAATGCATATGGCGCTCTAGAGTGAGCACTACAAAATGTAACAAGAAATTTAGAAGTGATATGCTAAGAAGAGAGAAAACGGTATCATAAAAAATGTTCAATTTAAAAATACAAAAGGCAAAAAGAAAAGACAGAAATAGAAACAAAAACAGAACACAATGACATTATGGTAGATACTAACCCAAAATATCAATAATTACTTTAAGCATCAAATAAACCAATTGAAAGAGACTAGAGCAACAACAAAGACCTGCCTCTGTCTTGTTGACGAGACACGCACTTCAGCACAGAGACACACACAGATGAGCAGCACGGGGATGCAGAAAGACTGCCACTTGGACACTCGCTACATCAGTCACAACAACTAAAAGGCCAGGAAGGTGGTGAGAGGTGGAGGAACAGCGTGTAAAGACAAAAGAGTCGGTCCCCCAAGGAAACACAGCAATTGTAAATGTGATGTGCCTCCCAACACAGCACCAAAGCATGTGAGGCAAGCACCAATAAAACTGCAAAGAGAAATGAAATCTACTGTGACAGAGAAGACTGGCATCTTCAGCACCCTTCTTCTGGAAACTGCAGGGCAGACCAGTCAGTAAGACAAGGCTGAGCTCGACAGTATCTCCGCCCGCCAGTCACCGGTGCAGCCGACATCAGCGACGGTAGCCTTCCACGCCCACAGAGGCACAGCTGAGAACTCAACCAGCCACAGTCGAATGCATTTTTTAAAACTGCCTACCCTGAACATAAATCATTTTTTGTCATCATTCCTGAACTACAACAGTACTTACATCGGATGTTCATCGTCTCAGGTGCTACAGGTGATCAAGAGATTACTTAGCATACACAGGAGGACGTAAAGAACTCTGCACAAATGCCGCGCCATTGGTGTGAGAGACTCACGCCTCTGGGGTCCCAGAGCCAACTCCTGGCAGAGACCAAGGCCAACTATGGACGTTCTCCTCAGACTCACACATGACATTCGCCACCTTGACCACATTCTGGAACGTAAGACACACTCGACAGATTTTGAAGACCACAAGTCACATAATGTCTGTCCTCAGATCACAGTGGAATTAAACTAGAAATCAGTAATAGAAGCATAGCTAGGAAATCCCAAAATTCTTAGTGATTAAATTACATACTCCTAAATAACATACAGGTCAAAGAAGAAATCTCATGAGAAATTAAAATATTTTGAGCTGAATGAAAATGAAAATAATTTATCAAAGTTTTGGGGGTGCATCAAAAGCAGTACTTAAAGAAAAATTTAGAACACTGCATAGGTATATTAGAAAATTTAAAATATTTAAAATCAGTAATCCAAGTTTCCAATTTAGTTAACTAGAAAAAAAAGATCAAATTACATCCAAAATAAACAGATGACGAGATTTTTTTTATATTAAGGCAGATTATCAATGACATTGAAAACAAGAAATCAATTTCTAAAAATCAATAAAATCAAAAGCTGATTCTTTAAAAAGATCAACATAACTAACAAATATCTATGCAGGTGAAGAAATACAGAGAGGAAACACAAATTGCTAACATCAGAAATGAAAATGTGTGGGATCTCATCTTACTAAAAAGTTTTTGCATGTCAAAGGAAATCTCCAACAGAGTGAAAAGAAAACCCAACCGGGAAAATATCTTAGCCAATTGTCCATCAGACAAAGGACTTCTATCTAAAACACATAAAGAATTGAAAGAAATCAGGCCCCTAAAATTCAAGGACCCAATCCAAAAATGGGCATCTGAGATGAACACACACTTCTTAGAGAAAGAAATACAAATGGCAAATAAATATATGAAGAAATGTTCAACATCAATAGTCATTCGGGAAATGCAAATTAAAACAACACTGAGATTCCATCTCACTCCAGAAAGAATGGCCAAGATCAAAAAATCAACCAACAACAAAAGGTGGAGGGGCTGTGGGGAAAAAGGAACTCTTCTCCACTGTTGGTGGGAGTGTAGACTGGTGCAACCACTGTGGAAGTCAATGTGGAGACTCCTCAAGAAGCTAGGATTAGAGATCCCATTCAACCCAGCTATCCCACTTCTGGGCATTTTCCCAGAAGAATTGAAAACATCATACCACAGTGATATCTGTGCACCCATGTTTATAGCAACCCAATTTGTAATAGCCAGATCTTGGAAACAACCCAAGTGCCCATCAATCAAAGACTGAATAAAAAAGATGTGCTATTTTTATACAATGGAGTACTGCTCAGCTATTAAGAAAGACTGCATTGAGACTTTTATAAGTAAATGAACACGACTTGAGACCATACTCATAAGTGAGATAAATCAAACCCACATGTGTAAATACCGTATTGTCTCCTTAGTGTAAGAAACTGAAAAAGTATATATGATCCAAAATCTATAATAAATACTATGTAAGGGTTAAAAACAGCTCAAAGAGCAAAAGTAATTAGGAAGGGAAAAGGGGGAAAAAGGGAAGGGAAAAGGAAAAGATATAAATCTGTACATACATATATGTAAGATAACTAAAACGAACATACTGCTGAATGTATTAGTTATTTAGAAAGAACAATTAATACTCATACGATTAGATCAATTTTACATGTCTAAATCTGTTAATGTAAACAACCATTTTGAAGATAACGATACACAATATTGCAACCATTGTCAAGTTTCTACCATCCTGTTTTGTAAACCTGTAATGTTATTGTTGTGCATTTACTCTAGTCGTTTGTTTGTCTCTTTTGCTTTTTATCTTTCTTATATGTGTCTTTTTTTCTTTCTAATAAAAAAAAAAAAAGAAAGAAATGAAAATGTGGACATCACTAAAGGCCCCATGGATAGTAAAAGGATAATACAGGAATACTATGAACAATGCTTTACCTAAATTTGATGAAATGAACCAATTCCTTAAATGCCAAAACTATGTAAGAAGAAACAGACAATGTAAATTGCCCTGTATCTATTAAAGAAATGGAATAATTAACAACCTTTCAAGACAGAATGCATCAGGTTCAGATGGTCTCACACATGAATTCTACCAAACATTTAAGAATTATAACCAGTTCTCTAAAATTTCTTTCAGAAGACAGAAACAGTCAGAATACTTCCTAATTTATTCTATGAGGCCAGCATTACCCCAGTACCAAAAACCAAATAGCATATAGGAAGAACCACACACCACAACCAAGTGGGATTTATCCCCGGTATGCAAGGCTGGTTCAGCCTTCAAGAGTCAATTAATATACTCTATCACATCAACAGACCAAAAGAAAAATCTTATGACCGTGTCAACAGATTCAGAAAAGGCATTTGACAAAATACAACCTCCATCCCGAGAGAAAAGAGAAACCTAGAAAGCTGGGAATAGCTTGATAAAGATCATCCACAGACCACAGCTAATGGACTCAAATCTCTCCTGCTGAGATTAGGAACAGGAAAGCCCATCCCCTGCCACTCCTCTTCATACCATCTTGGAGGTCTCAGGTGATTCAATAAGAAAGAAAATAGAGGGCTGGGGATTTAACTCAGTGGTATAAGCTCCTGCCTGGCAGCTGCAAGGTTGTGAGTTCAATCCCCGGTACAAAAAAAAAAGACAGAAAGACAGGAAGGAAGGAAGGAAGGAAGCAAGAAAGCAAGAAAGCAAGAAAGCAAGAAAGCAAGAAAGAAAATAGAAGGAACGCTAACTGGGAGAAAGAAAGAAAGCTGTCTTTGTTTATAGGTGACCTACTATCTAGGTACAAAACCCGAAAGAATGAAGCAAAGCAACTGGAAGTAATCTGCAGCTGTAATAAGGTTGCAGTACATACCAGACTAATATACAAAAGTCAATCACATTTCTATATACTAGCAATGATCAAGTGGAATTTGAAATTAAAAACAACATCACTTATATTAGCACTTGGGTATAAATAAAACAAAATATATAAGTTCTTCGTGAAGAAAACTATGAATTATATTGACATCGGTAGCTAAGCAGGGTTGGGCCTGGTTAGTACTTGGATGGGAAAACTATGAATTATGATGAAGGAAACAAAAGAACTGGATAAATGGGTAGGATGATTCAATGTCATCCAGAGGTCAGCTCTTTCCAAATTGATCTAGATTCAATACAATCTCAATCAAGATTCCAGTGAGCTACTCTGTGGACATCAACAAACTGATCCTCAAGTTTATACAGAGAGGCAAAAAAAAAAAAACCCCAACATAATACTAACCCCAGACTGAAGACACCCAGCTTCAAGACTCACCATAAAGCTACACTAGTAGTCAACACAGCCCACTAACCAACAAAAAGACAGGCAGCTAGGGCAGCGGACAGAATAAAGAGCCCAGAAACAGACCCGCCTAAACACAGCCAACTCAACCTTGACAAAGGAGCCAAGTCAATAAAATGGAGAAAATAAGCAGCATTTCCTACATTTGGTGCTAAAACAATGGGATGTGTACACAAATTAATCTAGACATAGACTTTACGCCCTTCACAAAAATGGACTGATTCAAAGTGGATCATAGACCTCTATGTAAAATGCAAAACTATAAAAATTCCAAGGAGATAACAAAAGGGAGAAAATCTGAATGACCTGGGGTATGATGATGATCATTAAGAGAGAGGTAAGATTCATAAGAAATAATTGATAAGCTGGACTTCATTAAAATCAAAACCTTCTGCACTGTAAAAGAGGCTGTCAAGAGAATGAGAAGACAAGCCACAGACTAGGAAAAACTATTTGCAAAAGACATATCTGTTAGAGGAGTGTTATCCAAAATATAGCACGAACTCTTAAAACTCATCACCGAGAAACTGAACAGCCCAGTTACAAAAGAGGGTGGAGGACCTGAACAGACACCTCATCAAGGCCTAGAGAAGGCAAAAAAGAGAGGCTCAGTATCTGTCATCAGAGAAATGCAGATGAAAACACCAATAAGACACTACAACCAGCTCATGAGAAAGGCCAGCATCTGACATGGGCAGCAGAGCCTGGCAAGCACGCTGAGCACCTCAGGGCTGCCACTCCCTGCTAACAGGATGCCAGGTGGGACAGCTACTCTGGAAAACAGCCTGCAGTTATTCTGCAAAACCAAACTCACGCTTCCCTTATGGCCTATCCGTTGGTATATTCACTCAAGTAAAGAGAAAAACAAGTTCTGTTATTGTCGGGCTAAATGTCCCCCAAAGCCTCATGTGCTCACAGGTGCACCGGATTATGGGGTTGATAGCTGGCTTCCCGTCAGGAGGCGGGGTCTGGTGGAAGAGACAGTCACTGGGGCCGTGGTCTGGAAGGGTCCATCTTCCTCCCAGCTCTTCCCTTGGCTCTCGCCCTCCTATTGGCAGCTTTTCCCCCACCGTGCCCTTTCTGCCATGCCGTCCTGCCTTGGAACCTGCAGATTACGGAGTGAAGCCTCTAAAACTGAGCCAAAACAAACCTCTCCTTTACATTTGGGTGCTGGGTATTTTCTCCTAGCAACAAGGAAAGTGACTAAGACAGTTCACACCAAAAACAACTTGCGCACGTGTTTACAGCAACCTTATTTCTAATTACCGAGACTTGAAACAAGCAGACATCCATTAGTAATGAGTAGATAAATAAGATAGGATACATTCAGTCAACAGACTAGTTTAGGTGTTAAACAGAAATCTCCTACCAAGCCATGAAAACATGGAGAATTGAAATGTACATGACTGCATGAAAGAGGTACTGAGATGACTACCTGCCATGATTCCCACTCCATGGCACGCTGCGCAAGGCGGCACCACGGGACAGTGCAGGAATGAGCAGCTGCTGAAGATGACGGGGGATGGAGAGGTGACCAGGAGGGAGGGCAGGGCAGTGCGAACACTGTACTGGTGGACAAATGTCACTGAACATCTGTCCAAACCCACACAGTACCCAAACCAAGCATGAGTCCTGAGGTAAACTACAGACTCCGGGAATACGGTGTCAATGTGAGTTCATCAATTGTACCAAACGCACATCCCTGATGATTAAAAAATCAATTCTCCTTTTTAAAAATGTCTGCACCTTCTGCTCAGTTTTGCCGTGAACCTAAAACTGCTCTTAAAAACAAGCTCTACTCAAAAGCAGATGAAGCATGTTACTTGAAGATTATCCTCTTGCACTGTTGATAACTGGCTAGCACCCCCAGGACACTGGGTCACCCCCAAAGGGGCTGGAGCTGCATGAATACCCAGGAGCACCCAGAGAGGCCCCGAGTGGGCAGCCAGCTCCTCTGCAATGAGAAAGGGCAAAGGCAGGACTCGGGGGTCTTCTCCAGAGGTGAGGCCACTGGTTGGAGCTTCTCCACTGCCAGGCTCTAGGTTTTTTTGTTCTTGTTTTGTTTCGTTTTGTTTTGCCTTTTGGGGACAGGGTCTCACTGTGCAGTTCAGGCCGGCCTTGAGCTCACTTTGTAGCCCAGACTGGTCTCAAACTCGCAATGATCCTCCTGCCTCAGCCTCCTGAGTGGTGGGATTACAGGCTTGTGCCACCACGCCCGGCAACAGGCTCCAGTTTCAAACTGGAGTATTTTATTTTTCACCAAAAAAAGTGAAATTTACTTATAGAAATGTCAATGTCTTTTAAAGAAAAATATGAAGCTTATCATGAAATAATTGCTTTTATTGCAATAACTTTGACTTTGTCAGTCGAAAATCAAGCCAACAGCTGCAGGATTGGGCCAGGCTGTGGGTCCTGTGTCTGCAGCACAGGCCACGGAAGCCTGGGACAGGGTGAGAACTGAAGGAGTAAAGCCCAGCAGCAAGCAGGATGCGCACCCACAGCCCCCAACAGGAGTCCAGCAGCACTGCTGAAGCTGCTGCTCAGAAATTCTCACACCAGTCCGTCCACCCACCCATCTTCTCACTGTGTCTTTTCAGTACTAAGCCTTATTCTCATTTTAATAGCAAGTGCCTTGTCCTGGCAAGCTGGCAGTCTGGGTAGGGGGGCGGACACCACACAAACAGACTTCAAACATGGAGAGCCACTCACTCCCAGCTTCAGGTGAAGCCTAAGAAACACACTGCCCTTCCACCACCTAATTCACAAATGACCCACTCGTCACATCTGCGCTCTGCCTTCCCTCTCCCAGCACTTTGAGCATGGTAAAATGCCTCTAGAGACAAGCTCAAAGTCACCAGCATCAAAACATCACGCCAGGGAGACAGGAGAGGAGCTGGAGGTCACTCGTGCTGGGCCACCAACCCAGCAGGCACTGTTACAGGCACCACCGCTTCCCAGAACCCAACCCCTTAGCACCCCTTGCAGCCCCGGTTCACTTACCCCCAATATTTGCTATGGACTCCGGCCCAATGAGCTGATTCTCAAACAGCCTTTCCGCCTGCCGCAACTTCGTATTTGGTTGTAGGACACCAATCAGCAAAGGAGGATCTTTGAAGCTGTGAAACAATGCAGTTGTAGGGACGAGTCCACAACAACACCTAGGAAGATGTCTGCTGAGGACTGATGACATGCACAGCTCCCTGTTCTGTGATAACCAGAGCACATTCCAGTAAGAGCACAAGCCTTCGCTGCCAGGCGTAAAAGGAAAAAAAACTGTTCAAGGCTATCAGAAAAGGTCACACCACCAAACAACTATAACAGCACCAACATGGCTCATGTCAGGGCTTTGGCAATCACCTTCTGGGCAGCAGGGGCATCCACAAAAGGCAACTGTAGGGGCAGGGCTTAGCAGGGCCCCCCCCGCCCAGCCAAACCATGGGACTGTGCACACATGTGTGTTGCTGGAGGTGGAATACTGGGTACTTTATCACTGAATTGCACCCCCAGCCCTTTTCATTTTTTGTGGTGAGGTGTCAATAAGTTGCCCAGGCTGATCTTGAACTTATGCTTCTCCTGCCTCAGCCCCCCAAGCAGCACCATGCCCTGCTCCCACAGACTCTGCCTGAAGCCAGAGCTCCTGCCAACTCAGCATGGATGCTGTCGAGTTTGGGTTCTGCCTAGCCAGCATCCAGAGCCAACCTTCGCTCCCCAACTCTGGTAAGCCTGTCATGCACAAGTGTGCCCTGTGGCACACCATCTGGGGACACCGTGTCAGTAGCAGTACCCAGCCTCCACCCACGAGCACTCGGGCAGGGGAGAGGAACAGGGGAGTCTTTCCACAGCAGGATATGGATGCTTGTAGCCATTTCTAAATCACGTTTATCAGTTAAAGTAAAATGTAAGGTCAAGGACATACCAAAGCATTTCAGAGAAGAGATTTTGCTGCTGTAACTTTAAAGCCCAACAGGAAGAGTACTGCTGGCAGCCAAAAGCTGTCACAGTGCAAAAGAACCATGTACTACAAGTGTGAAACTGTAAAATTCAAAAGACGATGAATAAAAAACAGCAACAGTCGTTAAGGCAACTGGCCAACAGAAGCTAAGAGAAGTCCATAAATCAACCAAGACAGGGTTGCAGGGGGCCTCCAGGAGGAGACACAAGGCCTGACCCAAGCAGCAGGAGGGCAGAGACCACACTGGGCCTCAAAGCACCCCGGAGAGCCTGTGAGGTGCACACAGTGCCACCCCAAGGCTTCACTCACTTCTCGACCAGCACTGGGAGGCAATGGCAGCCTCCTATGCTGAGCCAAGGACACAGACAGCCCTGCCAAGCTGTTCCCACCTCCCTGTGCAGTAGGCTATGTCCTCAGACCCTGCATCATCACTGTGCCAGTGTGGGCCCTCTGCCTTCCACAGTGGACAGCCAGGCCCTGCAGCCTCCTTTCCAAGCTTCTCCTACACACTGCCCAACACGTGACCACCCCCCAGGAAACCCTGACACCCTCCTCCCTGGCCCCAGGCTCCTGAGCCCCCATTCACTTCGATCACTCACAGAGGCCAACTTCATTGCCTGCCCTTTTACAGTAAACTTCAGTCAGGTTCACCCCATGGGTGCTCCCCCAGGGAGCCAGGACCTCACTGGCCAGAATGCACAACCCTATCCCAACTCCACTCTGAAGCCCCAGCAGCAGTAGGAGTCTGGCCCTGCACCACTACAATCGCTAACAAGAATATATATCAAGGGTCCCTTTTTCTAGGTGACAATGGAGGACATACTCCTAGATCTCTACTAGGTAAAGGTCACTTAGGAAAAAAAAAATACTAATTACAGATTTTCAAAAAACATCAGGTACTCACTGCTTGGCCAAATCCCCCATGCAGGTGGCCCTGCTTCCTGACATAACATGAGGGGAACCTGTCCAGTGGACAAGGTCCCACAGCAAGAGGTGGAGGGAGTGCAGAGTGGAAGGAGGGAGGGAAGCAGTCGCTGTCACCACCACCACCCTGGGAAAAGCCAGGCAGACCCAGCAGGCCGGGGGCAGTGAGGTGGAGGGCAAAGGGCTGCAGAACAGGAGTGAGCTGGTTATCTCCTGCAGGCAGGACAGGACCAGGAAGGTGTGAACAGAGGGAGGAGGGGGGTAGGGAAGGGCTAGGATGTGACAATCATGCACCAACTCCCCACAATGAATGCGTTTATTTCACATCACAAACTTTTACTAAAAAAAATAAGTTAAAATCCAGTTACTTATAGAATTTAAACAAGGTAATTTAAATCTAGCCTTCATTTATGTGTGCTTTTGCCACTTCATAGAATTAAGGTTAACTGTATTCTCGTAAGTTTCTCTTGTTTTGATTTCTGTCCTTGGTTTGTAAGCTTTTTCCAGTGATGACAAAGATAATACCACCCATATACTCTGAGTAACATCCAATCAATGTAAACTCCGAAGGAAACCACAGCGCCCTCTCTCATAGCTTCCCCTCAGCCTACCCAGGCTGGCTGATTCAGCCTCCTTCCCCTGTAAGCTACTTCAGCCTAACACACATCCCCTCCTGGGGAATGAGGACTGTGGGGAGCTCACCTGAGAGGTTGGGGATCGATGGGGGACTCCAGTAGCTTCATGGCACTGAGCAGGGGCAGGATGAGGGACGCGGCCAGCACCAAGAAGGTCATTCGGAAGACTCTGCCGCTAAAGGAGCTGCCAGAAATAAAACAAAGGCATTCAGCAGGGCCTCCCAGGAACTGCCTGCAGACCGAAGCCCTTTCTACAGGAGCAGGGTCCACTGCCCGTCCCCTAGGGCAGGGTCCTCGACCTCAGTGGTTTCTAATTAAACTTCAGCACCATTTGCCAGAAGCACCAAACATGACTGTACTTGTATTTTTTTAATCTTCCACTGTGTGGGAGACTCTGGTCAGTTGTTTCCAGATCTTGAACTTCCTGCTGTAGCAGTTTTAAAGAGGACAAACTCAAAGGACCAGTGGACATAAAAAGTAACAGGAAAAAAAAGGTTCCATGATGCTTGGTTCTGTGTGTCCCTAGAGTTCTCAGGAATCAAACAGAGTGAGGGCTGGGGGTGTGGCTCACAGTACAGCACTTGCCCACAGTGTCTGAGGCTCTAGGTTCCGTCCCCAGCATCCAGAAGAGACAGACCAATTCATGAAGCAAACAGAAGCCCAACAATTCTGAGTCCCTCATTCCCCAGTCATTTCACAGATCCCGTTTTTAGGAAGAAAACTCCAGCTCTTGCACTGAGTGGTAAAAGTCTGACAGATGACACAGTTACCACACAGAATCTACAAAATTAAAACTCTAAGCCATCAGTCCTGAAACCTGGGAAGATCTGAAAGCTGCCTTGGGAATTGAGGGTAAAGTTTTAGATAAATGACCAGGAATGCTGAAAATATTTCTGAGTCAATCCTCACATAGATTATTTCTCATCTGCTAAATAAGTGAGAACATTTAGCTTCTTGCTATTAAATGAACCTCACAAATCATTATTTGCTTACAAGAACTGCATTCCAATTCACTAGACACTTTTAAAGTTAAGTTTTGTTGCTGTTGTTGTTGTTCTTGCTTTTAGTACCAGGGATCAAACTCGCAACCTCGCACCTGCCAGGCAGGTGCTTACGCCACTGAGCTAAATCCCCGGCCCTACACTAAGATTAATTTAAAACAAAATCACAAGTGTCTAAGGCAGTGATCGCAAACCTTTTAGAGACCAAGGGCGCTAACTGCAACCCAAAACTCACTTATTTATTACAAAGTGCCAACACTGCAATTAAACCTGAATACTGAGGTTTTAGTTTAGAAACGACAACTCGTGACATCATCTCGGAAAGGGCTCTGTGCACCTGCTGCAGCACGTATGCCACAGGTTTGCCACCACTGGTCTAACATAATGCTTTTCTATCAAAAAAATAAAAGTGTTGATCTAAAAAAATTCAAAATTCATGCTTAACAGAGCAGGCCTGGTTGAAGGGCACGGCTTAGGTTTCTAACAGTACCGTCTTCTGCATTAAGTGCGTTCAGCTCTGCTCCAATGGGAGAGCAGAGTGGGGACCTAGGTGCCAGGCTAACTCAGACAGCACCCCGTAGGCAATGAGGCAGCTTCCTCACTGCAGAAGCCCACAGGCTGCCACTGTGGAACAGGTGGCTGGCAGGGACACCCTGTGTGCTGCCCAGTCCTGAACAGAGCTGAAAGTGCAATCCACCCTCCTGTTCCCACAGTGGTGGGTGGAAATGAATGACAAAGGGGAACAGAGCAAAGGAGGGAGCAGCTGTTTGGACAGCACAACGAAGAGCAGGGGCTCTGCCAACAGACAGGAGCAGGAGACAGGTTCCTCCACCCCGAACTCGATGAAGGAACCCTGAGACCTGCCAGGACTTTGACCTACAGGCCTCTAAAATAACAAATCTGTATTGTTCACACTGCCAAGGGTGTGGTAATTTGTTACGGCAGCACAGGAAATGAACACTTTTCTAAGTAATTTCCAGCATTAGAAGTAAGATGCAGCTGTAACAAATACCTAAAAATTTGGAAGCAGCTTTGGAATTGGCCTGTTGGTGAAGGATGAGAGAATTTTGTAGAGCAAGATAGGCCTAGGTTTCCCTGGAGAGACTACTAACAGGAATATGGATGTTAGAGATTCTGCTCAGGGGTCTCAGGAGGAAGGGAAGAACATGGTAGGAAAGACATATATCATCTTCTGCAGAGACACTTAGACCGAACTTGCTATGAACAGAAATGTAGACATAAAAGGCTCTGTGGTGCGGGTTTAGCAGGATGTCAGGAACATGTTACCAGTGACATTGGGAAGTGGAGAGAAACAGAGGAACATGCAGGAAAACGCATGCCAGAAATCTCGTGGCAGGCAGCAGGGCTGTGTCCCATCTGACAGGTGATGAGGCAGGACACTGAGCAGAGGATGTTTCTGAGCCCATGTTGGAGGTACAGCCCTTGTCCCCTCCTGCTGCTTTCTCCTCCACAACAGGGCAGGTGTCAGGGCAGAGCTAACCACTCTTTTTGTTCTTTTTGTCCCCTTTGTAACAAGAGTTCTCATGTGTGTCAATTTTCCTTTTGATAACCTTCTAAAATTTTGCGCCATAGGGTAACTTACTTCTTTTTGCTCTCCAGGTTTTAAATCCATCCCCTAATCCCCAGGTAAACTGCCAAGCCATCAGTCTTCACCCCTTCTGCTAGGCGGAAAAACAGGTAGTCTAGGTGCACAAACCCAAACAAAATGCAGCAGACCCAGCAGGGAGAGACCCTGCTCTCCTGGAAGACAGCAGGCAGCCAGGAAGGAAGTCAGATCAACCCCTGCCCCCAATCCTGTCCTCAAACCCCAGAGCCCTACAACCATCTTCTAATACAAAGGACTTGTGCCAGTATGGGTACAAACACCACAGACATGAAAATGCCCATAAAGTACAAACCAGTGACAGCCAGGCAAACACAATCTGGGGTCCACAGCAGGGAAGGAGCAAGGGCCATGAGAGAAGAACAAGCCACGCTTCCCGTGGAAACGGGTCAGCATGATGCATCTCTCTGCCTCACAGATCAGCAAAGCAGGCAATGGGAGGCTCAGTTGCTTGTCCATGGCCCGCACCACAACCAGCAGGCACCTGTAAGGGCTGGCTCTGACTCCAGGCCTGGCCGCCATCAGCAACGCAGCTACCAAAAGCAAGGGGAGGGGGGTGAATACGGCCCAAGAGCCCACAGGGTCAGGCTCTGAGACCATGTGGTGATGCACCTGGGCCACACACTCACGTGAAGGGGCACACAGTGTGAGGCCTTTCCTGCCGGGGTGCTTCCACCCAACATTAGGCCTTCCAAGTCAGCCGCCCTGCAGAACCAGCTGATGAGCTCTCCACTAAACATGTAACCCAAAACTCGTTTTTCCACTCATCTACCGAGGATATCCCATCCACAAGACCAGGAAACGGCTCCTTTCACTCAGTTATGATTTCTTAATGAGTAGGAGGTATTTCTATGGAGTGATGAGATGTTTTAAAACTGGACAGACCTGATAGTTGCCAAATACTGTGACTACATCTAATATCACTGAGTTGTATATTTTAACGTTGCTAACTGTACATTGTGTGAATTTCACCTCAACTAAAAAAATTTACCAGTGATCAAATGTTCTAAACTAGAGGGTGGTAACTGCTGCAAAATTCCATGATAATACTAAAACCCACAGAGTTGGAGAGGACAAATGGGTGAGTTTTGTGGTGTATGAATCGTTTCTCATAAAGATGTCTAAAATTAAAGAAACAATTCTCCCACACAAGAAGTTGCAGAGCTGGCTCTGAGCACCAGTGGCAGAAAGGCTTTGTTGGTATGGTTCTTTCACAAGCAGAGTCCCCAAAAGAGAACACATTCAAAGGGCACACAGGGAAGAAGGGCACCTGCCTGCCTCGAGCACTGACCTCGGGGGCCTTCTGCACCAGTCCAAGCTGCATTCCTGTCCTTTAGAGAAACTGCCAGGGTCACACACCCCTCCCCTGTAATCCTTTGCCGCTTGGCTATCACTCAAGAAAGTAACAGTTCAACCAAAGCTCAGCTCTGTTTTCTCCTTGCCTAACCATGCTTCTCACCTGTCCCCAACTGACATTAACTCCCCTTGGCCAGTGCACCTTACATTAGGCAGAGGTTGCTGGGGATGGAACCCAGGCTTCACATGCTAAGCTCAGACTCTACCGCTGAGCTACACCCCTATCCCCTGTATCTGGTATTTTAAAAAGCTTAATATGGAGGTCTGATTCAGAGTTTGCAACACCCTGCTTAAGTATCTGGCTGCTACTTCACACAATGGTAACTGGTTCAATTATGTCAAAAACAAAAAGCCCAGCCAGGACTGAATGTGACAGTGCACACAGCTAGAAAAGCAGCCACCAATGCAGATGATCTGTGTCATGCATCGTCCTTCTTCACTGAGACTAAGAGGCCACCCAGGGCAGTGCTGTCAAAGACAACACCCCTAAATCACCTGAATACACGTTAGCAAGGCCCAGAGCTTCTGGTCTGGGGTCTATGGTGGGCCTGGGAACATTTTCTTTCCAGTGTCATTCCTGACAGACAGTGGACACTCTCTTATCCACGTCCTCTCCCAGGGAAAGCCCATCTCACCTCCCAGCCCCACCTGATCACCATCCAGTGTCCAGTGGAAGCTCTGTGGTCAACTTTTAGAAACAGTAGCTTATGTCCAAAGAAAACCCCTTGAGCAGTGCTACCCAACAATTCTCCCACAGACAGACAGACAGCCACTCACCATGTGTGTGGCTCTTGGGCACTTGAAATGGAGCCAGCTTGCGACACAAATGAGAAAACCTGGCCCCTGTGCCCATGCAGCCTTGCCCAGATAAGGTTCATTAACGTTTTGGCAGGCCGTCCTCCCTGCGGTGCCCACACACAGTCAACTACACTTCCCCCGCTTCTCTCTGTCGGCTTCCCTCTTACTGTGCACCACATTAAGTTAAGTTAAATAAAAGATGCTACTCTTTTTTTTTTTTTGTACTAGGAATCGAACTCACAACCTCGTGCTTGCTGGGCAGGTGCTGTGCTGCTGAGCTATATCCCCGGCCGGCTACTCCTATCTCTATCCATTTTCACTGACCGGGCACCACGCCCTCTCCATCTGTGGTGTAGACACATCCAGAAAAGCTGGCGACTTGCTCCCAAGTGCAGTCTGAGAAGTCAGCTTGTTTGCCCTCTCTCTCTCAAGAAAAAGCCTGGAGGAACGCTTCCCTCTGGAGGACATCTGAAATTTCCTGCAGTCTCTAAGGGCAAGAACACAACCATGGTGATGCAACGCATTCTGACAATTGCCACTGACCCAGTCACAGTTTACGACATCCTCTGTAATCGCACCTGCCAAACCTGAAGGACATTCTCGAACTTTTGCACATAAGATGTCAGAGCCTCATGGACTAAAGCCATGCTGGACAGAAAGCCAAAAGCTTTCTGTGACTTCTGTGGAAAATCTCTTAGCCCCAACTCACGGGGCACCAGAACCTTGGTGATCAAGGTGATCCCTGGGACCTGAGAAAGTCAAAGAGCAGCAAGTCCCAACTTTTTAAGCAAGTGCACTTTGAATCTGTACATTTCCCTCATTTCCTTACATTGGCTTTCCTAGAATCATCGTGTTTCCTTGAAAAAAAAAATTAGGAAATTAAGAAACAAGATAAAGGATCCATTTACAAAGCACACACCAGGCAGAGCAGAGATAAAAATTCCAGATCCCTGACTCCTCTTCATGATTGCCCCATCTCTTCCACACTGCCTCCCTAACTTCAATCTTAAAATCGAAAAACATTAAAAGACACCTAGTAGAGACTTTTAATAGGTCTTCCACAGTTTACTGAAAAACTGACCACTAATTCCTAATGTATTCATTCTTCACTCCTAAGCAGTTACAAAGGGACATTAAACAGTTCTCTTCCTGGAAGAAGTTAGTGCTACCAGCGGGAAAGAATAGTTTCACAGTGCAGTTATTCTTTCAATAAAGTCTCCAAAACATCTGGGAAAACTGTTGCCAAATAATAATTGTAAGTTTGCACTACTATGTTAACTGTGCTTAGCTCATCCAAGCTCCACACTGAATAAATAGTGATCAAATGCCCCATTATCACTCAAATACATACATTTGAGAGCCTTAGCACAAAATCTCATCTCCAAAGCACAATTCGTAACTTAAGTTTCTCGATCATTGTCCAGTTGCTAATTCCACCCTTTTTCATTCACTTACATTTCTCTATTAACACTATTCCTCACACCTCAGTGACCTCCTCAGTGAAATACAGCAAATGCCACCTTTCATGCCAAGAGTCATGAGACCTGCTAAAGTATCATTAGGTATCCTCTATACTACCCAAAGCCATTGTCCTTCTTCTAGTCTGCTAGTTTAATAATACGTCTTTCAAGGTTCCTTTTGCCCTGTTTAGCACATCTAAAGTTTTCTCTAACATTTTTCTCTTTCTGCTTCCTTCAGATTTCTGTACTGCATCCTCCATACACAGGGTCCCAGGGGTAGTTGAAGTGATGACTTTTAGAGTAATCAAAAAGATAGGTAAGCTACTAGAAATTACCATAGAAAAATGAAAAATACAAATAACAGACAAAAATAAAGAAAACAGCTATAATGTTACACATAGAAAGGAAGGTGAGTGAGAAGAACTCTCTTTGAAAGAAACCATTACAGACATACAGGAAAGGGACTGATAAGTAAAAGAAAGGGGAAAAAATAGGGAAAATAAGAACTGGGTCCACAGACAGGGAAGTCAAGAAAATATCTTAAATAAACACAAATGGAAAATGCACACCAGAAAAGATCAGGTGACAAGATGACTTTGGAGCATCTAATTTACGCTGTCATTAAGGAAAAAATCCCCACAGAGAACCTGAAAAAACAATTTAATTAAGTCTGCCCTCAGGCCTCTAACAAGTGCCTCACCTGGATACTCTACGCCGAGTTTCATCACACTGCCCCACTCTGCTGCTGGCTGCTCTCTCATTTTTCAGGCCAAAGTGGCTGTTTTCAGGTTTCTGTCATAAAACATGGCCAGCCACATATGCCCATTCTAAAGGACACATTAGTTTCCAGCAGAGCTTAATTCACAGTATCTACAGTAAGCAGGGTGACCAGCTGCCCCTGGTTTGCCCAGCTGTAGCCCTGAAAAGCCTTGGAGATGAGAATTCGTACAGTCCAGGGCCACCAGTCACACACAGCCAGGATGATGGCTCCATCCTCCGGACCTTTCCACAGCCCAGGGAGTCGATGCCGACTGCCACGAAACCTCCACACTGCTTTCCCAGAGCCCAGCACTGCTCTGGCCGTCGATCTCCCTCAGCCCGCTCATAAACATCACCGAAACAATTCAGCGTAGCAGGGGCAACTACTGCTTGCTCAGTAGGTACCGTATCCTTTGGCACACTCCGGATAACCACTCAACAGTTCTCCTACTTCGATCAACTATAAATTAATTCCAAATCTTGGAGCCTGATCTGTGGGACCTCTTTGATTGCCCTAGAAATTCAAATTATGAAACTCAGGTTGCAAAAATGAAAAGTGACCTTTAAGTATCTGAAATTGTTTAGGGATCATGCTCCCATTTTTAACATCAAAACATAGTAAAATTAACTTCTGGAGGACTGCACAGGAAGCAAACACCAAAAGGCCAAAACTTACTAGGTGTCAACAACCAGTTCCCCTCCCCGCCCAGTTCGCACATGGAAACCTGCAAGGCTGAGTCCACAGAATCTGCTACACGGACCCTCCGTCCTCTGCAGGGCCAGGGAGGCATCCACACAGCATGGGGCAGGAGCAGTTAGAGGACTGAGGACCGTCACCCACACGGAGGACCGGCAGGGAGGAGGACGGCCGGGGACCGTCCCCACACGGAGGACCGGGAGAGGGAGGAGGGCCGGCCGGGGACCGTCACCCACACGGAGGACCGGGAGAAGGAGGAGGGATGGCTGGGCACCGTCACCCACACGGAGGACCGGGAGAGGGAGGAGGGACGGCCGGGCACCGTCACCCACACGGAGGACCGGGAGAGGGAGGAGGGACGGCCGGGGACCGTCCCCACACGGAGGACTGGGCAGGGAGGAGGGCCGGCCGG
>RJWM01024403.1:0-30588 GCA_004363535.1 Dasyprocta punctata | reverse complement strand
TGTTGTCCTGGCACAGAGCTCTCTCTATGTGTGATGATGTGGGTGTGTGCAATTTGTGATCCATCTTTTTATATTTGCTTTCTTTTGTAATATTTTAATAAAAAAATTGAAAATAAAATTTTGTTACTTATGTGGCCCAAGACAATTCCTCTTCATTCAAAACAAAATGAAACAAAATTTTAAAAAAGAGAAAAAGGAAAAATCAAAAGAAAAGAAAAGGGAAGGCCACATATTGGACATCCTGTTGACTCCATCTATGAACTCTGGCCTGTATACAAAACCTTTGCTTTCTGCCCACTGCTGAGTTTTTCTGTGGTGAGATGTGCTAATTTCAGTCAAAGACCTGTGTTCGTTATTGCGCCCTTCTCTTTAGTGGGTGAGCCTTGCTTTCTTCTCTGCTGCTTGAGACTGGAGAAGAGGCAGTCAGTTGCTAGTGTTATGCAATTCACCCTGTTCAGTCCATGGTTGCTACCCTGGCAACAGGGGGCTCTGCCTGGCAGTAGGTTTCATTGTGTTGGGCTCATTACTATTTTCAGTCTTCAGCCACATACAAAATATAAAATAATATACATAAATAAAAAAGTGCTTTAGATACATAGATAGATAATCAAAATGAGGTTTGATTAGAACACACAATAAAAATTTTAAAAATTGATTACAGTATCAGGCACATAGTCATTATCAACCTTAAAATATGCCCTATCATTTTAAATATACATCCCATTATTCTTTCCACTTTCTGAAGTAGTTCTGGAAGTCCTCTTTCCTGGTTGTCCTTAGATACATTATCGAGAATGCCTTAATGTCCTGAACAGGACATGAAATTCAAAACATTTACCTTCGGGCAGGCACAAGTTTGTGAGCTCAATTCCCAGTACCAAATAACAGCAACAACAATGACAAAAAAAAAAAAAAAAACATATTTACTTTCATTGTCATCATGGTTTTAAGGAAGAGCAAGAAACTCCATGGTGTAAGGTATGGTGAATAAAGTATATGTTCACCTTCATAATCTTAATATTTGATATAAACAATGTAAACATTTTGAAACTCTCCAGGACAACGAGGCAACCATGACAGTGTAACTCACAAGAGAACGTCTAGAAATACTTCAGAAAGGAGAATGTACTAAGGGGTAGGTATATTTGAAGTGATGGGAAGTATTCTGAGTGGGGTTAATGGCAATGAGTCTTTTACTGTGTGTTTTACAAATACATTTTTAAAGTTTTAGCTTATATGTTTGCCATAGCATTTGATTGAGCCACATAGAAATGTATGATTTGGAAGCATCTCAAAGCTAATGCATCAAAAATTGGATTGATCTTTTATTCCACTCATTTACAGTATGATTATCAAGTTTTCTTCAAGAATCAATGGTATCACACTTTTTCCTATCCTCATGTGCATCTTTGGGTTAAACCTTCTCTTCTGAACCATGTCTTTCATTAGGTTCTCCTGGTTCTAATTCCTAAAGGGCTCTGTTTTCCCCTTTCTCTCAGTCTCCATCGATGCTTCAGTGATTTAAAGGACCATGGACTCTCAGTGGTCTTGCTATAAAATCTTTCCAAGAAACAAGGTGTGTTAGGTATATGTACCTACCTTCTAAAATTAATATAAACTTCTTGTGTTGCAAGCATGCCTGTCTTGGTTACTTTTCTCTCATTGCTGAGACAAAATACCTCACACCCAAAGTTAAAAGGAGAAAGGTTTACTTAACTCAAAATTGGTAGAGGTTTCAGTCATAATTGGCTAGATCCAAGGCAGGGTGGCATGAAAGAGGAGAAACAGTTCACGGCAGTCAGAAGTTAGCAAAGCAACAAGGAACAACCATGGTTCTTTCTATCCCTTATATCTTATCCAGGCCACTGACAGCAGATAGCACTCACACCCATAATTAGTGCTCTTGGTCCTAGCATTGCACCATGAATCAATACCAGTGTCACACACTGTACATGAAGCCACCTCTGAAAAAGCCCCAACCATGGCCACACAGAGCTATGTGAGGACGTCTAGACACATGCCTTAACATTCCACCTGTGCCTCCCACAAAGACTTATGCACATCCATTTAGGCAAAATGCATTTAGTGCTTCTCCCAGAATTGCCAATGTCCTAACAGTTTCAGCATTGCTGAAAAAGCCAAGCCCCATGTCTCCTCTGAGATTTAAGGCAAACTCTTAGCTGCAAGTCACTGTAGAAGGAAAAGAAACTGAAACATTTCCAACATACAATGGGACAAGATATACATTTCCATTTCAAAAGTTACAAACAGGAGGGTATAAAGGAATGGGAACAATCCAAGACCAAAATACAGCAAAGCAAACATTAAATCCCACATTTACACTTTTTGCTTCCCAGCAATTAGTGACAAGTTGTTAACTCCAAAGGTGTTGAGTGGCTTCACCCCTGTGACACTTCTGGAGATTGTAGCTCCCATGACTTCTTTCTTTGGCTAGTTTTGCTCACTCTTTAAAGCTTTCCTTGGATGATCCACATTTCTGTTTTCTCCAACATTCTGAGTTATTGACTGCACCTGTGTCTTCACACTCACAACTTCACACACTACCCTCTCTGGGCACACTCTCTGGCCTCTCAGGTCTTCTGAAATCTGGGTGGAAGCCTTCTTGACCCCACAACTCTTGCATTCTCCATGCACCTAAAATCAGTACCACATGGATGGTGACAAGGTCTGCTGCTAGCTGGAGCAGTACCAAGTCTTCCTTTTCTCTTGATTGTAAGGGTTCAACACCTATGAACCAAAACCCAAGGAAAGATTTCTCTAAGCCACCACTATTCTGGAATGTGGTGCTTTAGGACTTTCATCTCATAGCAAAGTCTTTTTCACTTTTGGAATTTTGAGGCTACAAAGGGTGGAGTACTGCTACTTTTTGCAATGTTCTCAGGCCATCTGTTCTAGTCTCCTGTTCCTCCTTCACCATCAAGATCTCGTGTGCTCTATCTTTATAGTTCACAGTTTTACTAGAGCTTCCTTTCTGGCCAAATTCAAAATAATTTAAACCATTCTGTTGAACTCTTCAATAATAATTTAAATAATAATTTAAATCATTCTGTTGAATCTGTAGATTCTCAACATAAATCTGCCTAAAAGTTCCCAATAGTAGTTATGCCACAGCCCAAATTAGACTGTCTTGAAATTCCTTCTGTAAGATTAATGAATCAGCTGCCTCTAATCTCAGTCTCAGTCAAAGTCTCTGAGCATAATCAAGATGCAGACAAACTTTCTGCCAAGCCATAAAACACATCACCTGGAGTCCAACTGAAGATGCAGTCCTTCTTTCCAGTAGAAACCACCTGAACCTGGTTTTTACCACAATCATTTCTGTCAGCATTCTGATCTTCTGAGGCATGACCTGAATCTCCACAAGTACAGCATAAAGCATTACAGCTTTACTTTTCTAACCAGTGTCTCTTAACCTTCCCAAACTCTTTTTGCAATCTGGCTCCAAAGGCTCCTAAACCACCTGATCAGGTTAAGTCACAGAAATGACTCCAATCTCAGCAACAAATTCTGTCTCAGTTTCTTTTCTCTCATTACTGAGACAAAATACCTCACACTCAAAGTTCAAGTGGGAAAAGTTCATTTAGTTTACAATTTGTAGAGGTTTCAGTCATAATCGACTGGCTCCAAAGTAGAGTTGCATGGCAGAGCAGAAACAGCTCATGGTGGGCAAAAAATAGCAAAGCAACAAGGAACATCCACAGGTCTTTCTAGTCCTTATATTTTATTCCAGCTACTTAGAGCAGATAGCACTCACACCCTTAATCCTAGTGCCTTTGACCCTCACATTGCACCATGAATGGACTCCAGGGTCACATATTCTAGATCCAGCCACCTATGACCACATTAGGTTTTTTGGGGGACATATAGACATAGCTATAACAATGTACTTCCAAAGTAAAAGCTTTAAAAAGCTCTCCCAACTATTCTCCTTACATTCTCAGCTGAAAAAGTATTCATTGATCTGTTCAACAAATAAATGTATTAATATTGGAAAATTATGCTGCACAATGTAGCATTGAAATAGTTTTACATATGTCTTTAATTCCCAGGTTAAAAAAAAACCCTCTTACAAGAAGCATAACTGCTTCATACATTCATAGCTGCAGAAACTAAAAAAAAATCTATTCCTATGTGTAATGATTAGAACACAGTGTATAAGATCAAATTGGGTAATATTACTTAGAAGATCCTTTTCATGTTGATGGCCACAATTCATTCTTATTTGTTTTTCAGGTTTTAGCTAATGACTTCCATCTGTCAAGTCTCTCTTAGCATTTTCTAAATTGGGTTGACTCTCAGAATTCTGTACTTCAAAATTCATAGCATTTGTTAAAGTGCTTTAGCATCCATGGATTTTATATTTGATTACTTTTCTAAGATGAAGGATCTCTTTATGAATTCATCTCCAGTGGCAGATTACAGCAACTGGGACATGGTGGGTAAGAGAAACATTTATGAAGCAGTAGTGAATCACTTGAGGCTACCTTTGGCTTTTTATGATGAATTATGAAAATTTTGTCTGTAGTAATAGTTCATCATTAAAATTAAGCTGTCAAAAATACTGTATTTTATGAAAACTTGGTCACTGGCAGGTGAGTGGAATGAGGAAATAGCTGTCTAACATAAAAGGATTCCAAATATTTTTAGCAGAATGAAGGCAGATCGCTTCCAGTCATAGATCTGAGTTTAAATCATGGACATAATCTAGTGTTATCTTCTGTTCTCCTTTCTGGCACTTGTTATTATGGGCTAGATTTCTGTATTTGAAGCCAGATACTCTTCTTTTGCAATAATTTTCTTTCTCTCTGCGTATTGCAAATTATTTGCCTTGAAGCAAACTCTCAGAGTATTCTTATCTTATTACAACATCTGTCAAGGGAAATGTCACCATGGCATTCCTGTGCATTAAATACTCTAGGGTAAAAGTACTATTTCTGAAGATTTAATCTTTTTTATTATCCAAGGATTATATATGTATATTTATAAACATAGAAAAACATAAATGCATTTTAAAACATCGTGTATAATTTATATATTCTGTAAGTATGTAAAGTGTGCTTTCTAAGACTCTTAACTTCAGCTATGAAGAAATAATAAAGTAACTGATAAAATAAAAGGTACAAAACTTATGACTGATTTGCTAATGAAAGGATCATCTTGTTCTGTTCATGATCGTTTTACAAGATCAATGCATTTTGTGAAATAAATCAAGGACAAAAAATAAGTATAAAAAAAGAAAAGTTAGTATCATGCTCTCTTTCGTGTGAAAGATTTTACAATAAATAAATGACAAATTTTTGAGAAGGTAAATATGTTTAACACACTTTAAATGTTACCTACTGTGTATACATATTAAAACATTACATGATATTCCATTAATATGTATCATTTATAAATTAAAAATGAATAAATGTAAATTCAAATAGCACTATCACAGGACTAAACCTTAGCTGAAAAGAAATATCACATGTGTTAAAGTGAAAGGCAATATCTCGAACAGAAGAATAGATTACGAGGAGAGAAAATTGTAAATTTATGTAGTGAAGGTATCTTGTCTAAAAGTTTTGTAAATCCTAGGGTATATTTAATTGGAAACAATCAATAAGCAAGCTGTGATCAATTATTTTGATTTTAAGGGAGGCTTAGGAGTGGACTCTATGAAGCATGCCTAGGGGTTTAATGTGTCTTTATGAACAATAATAAATAACATAGGGACAGAAGATAATTTACAGAATTTACTCTGGTAGAGATGCAAATAATTTCTGTCCAGTTTATTTTTCCATGTGTCAACATGTGATCCCAGATGGATTAATAATAAATGCTTTATTTATGTTTTTAAAAGTAGATTTTAAATTGATCTACACAATTTATGTGTACTTACGATGTTTGGAAGTATATACACACTGCAGATCTGTTAAATCTAGATAATTCACAGGGTTTGATTTCATTTTTTACCATTTTTAGTGTTATAAATAATATTCACTCTCCACATTAAAAAGTAATATATCATCATTAAGTATAGTTATCATGTTGTACAATAGATTGCTTGAGTCTATTCCTCCTATTACATTGTAATCATGTGTCACTTACCAATCTGTTTCCAAAGCCCCCCTGCAAGGCACTGTGATGTAAAAATCACATTTTCTTTATCCACTCTTCAATTGATAAACACAAGTTTCCTTATATTAATCATTGCAAATCCTGCTGCAATGAACACCTGCATGTAAAGACTTCTTCAATACATATTGTTTAATTTCCTTTTGTTATATATCCAGTCATTAGATTGCTGTGTCATATCGTTGTCCTGGTTTTAGTTCTTTGAGGAATCCCCTTACAGTTTTCATAAGGACTATTAATTTCCACTTACTCCAACAGTCAGGGTTCCTTTTTCTCTGAACATTTGTTATTTTTGGTTGCTTCAGTGACAGCCTTTATAAGAGAAAACTATTGTAATATCTAATTACAGTTTTGATTTGCAATTCCCTATGGATTAGTGTTTTTGAGTACTTTTCTCATATACTGCTTGATCATTTGATTGTCATCTCTTCTGAAATCTCTAATTATGTCTTTTACTCATTTTAAGACCAGTTATTTAATTTTTGCTACCGAGTTGCTTGAATTCTTGTGTGTTTTGTACATTTTCCCTTTAACAAATGTATATTCTGCAAATACTTCCTTTCATTGTCTCCTTTGAAGATTTTCTCTTCACTGTGTTGGTTATTTGCTTTGTTGTGTTAATTTGGTATGATATACTTTGGCTAGTTTTGCTTCCATTTTCTGTCCTTTTAAGGTGATATCCAAAATTTTTCCCAGATCAATGTCAGAGATTTGTCCCTATATTTTATTCTACTAGTTTTATGGTTCAGATCTTGTATTTCAGCCTTTAATCCACTTTGAGTTGATATTTGTATAGTGAAAGAAGAGGGTGTAATTTATTTCTCTTGCATGTGACTCTGCCATTTTCCCATCACTGTTTATTGAAGTGATTATCATTTCAAAATTGTGTGTTCTTGAAACATTTGTAGGCAATTACTTGGCTACAAAGTGTAGGTTTATTTGGAACTATTGATTCTGTTCCAATGATTTATACTTCCATTTTCATTTCAGCATGATGTATTCGGTTTCGATAGCTTTGTATTTCAGTAGTTTTTTTTAGGCTAAATAGTGTAATATACCCAACTTTATTCTTCTCATTCAAGATTTCTTGAGGGATTCATAATCTTCCATGGGTACACACAAATCTTGGGTTTTTTTTCCTAGTTATATGGAGATACCTTCGTTGTTTTGACAAGGATTGCATTGAATTGGTAGAGTGCTTTAGTTAGTATGGACATTTTACAATATTAATTCTAGACACTGTGAACATGGGGTATCTTCCAATTTATTTGTAACTTATTTATGGTTTTTAATTACTATTGCCTACTTTTCATTATACATACATTTCAAATACCTGGTTAAATTAATTTCTAAAATAATGGTAGCTAACCTATGTGATTTCTCGTTGTTTTATTTCTATTTCGTGTGTTTTGCTGTTAGCGTACAGAGATGCTCCTGATTTTTGTACATTGATTTTGAATTCTGCAGTTTTTCTGAATTTATTCATTAATTCTAACAACTTTTGGTGGAGTCTGTCTAGACTCCTTTATATGTAAGATTGTCCCCTCTACATATGTGAGAATCAGCATTCCATCACGGTAATAATACTTTCAGTAGTCCACTTATGAAGAGATAAGCTTCTCTTTGCCCTGTAGTTTTAAAAGTTGCAGTTTGCTGGAGGATGTAGCTCAGTGGCACAGCACCTGCCTGGCTAGCACAAGGTCCTGAGTTTGATTCCCCATACAAAAAAAAAAAAAAATCAAGGAAAAGTTTCAGTTCTTGCTGCCATTGTAGCTTTTGAGTATGTAGTAAAGCAACAAATCATGATGAGAAGTGTGTGAAAAGAAAAAAAAAAGCCATTTACATGATGCAAAGAAAGCAAAAGAGAAAAATTGATGAGTTTCCATTAACCTCTTCAAGCTTGCATTTCCCAGACCAGAAGAACTTTCACTTGGCCTAACCCTCAATGTTTCTGTCACTTCCTAATAGCACTGAACTGGTAACTAAGAATTGAACACATGGGCTTTAGAGGTCATTTCAGATAAAAATATGTAGCATCCTGCTGCTCACCTCTGAAAGCTAAGGTCCACTTCACAGAGCAAAGCACATCTGGCCCATTGCAAAGAATTCTCCAAGTTCTACCTGTTACAGAATTGATCAAAAATCCTTGTGCAAAACATTGTCTGTGGCTCAAAGCAAAATCAACTCTGAGCCTCTTTAAACTCAAAAAGAAAATTACAAACTTCCAGTGGCATAGGATAAACATTCTAAAAGGTGTAGAATAAGGCATAGAAATGATGAATTGTGCAGAAGCAAGACTGAAACCCAGTGAAGCAAATGGCAAACGTGGAGCTCCACGGTCAGCAAACGCTGTGCACTGTGGCAGCATGAGGACTCTGAGAGGACAGGAAGCACAGGCCCTGCTGTTGGGCAGGTTGGGTGCGCTGCTGCAACTTCCTAGAACATTGCAGTTCAAGCTTTCCCTCACAGCTCCTTGTATTGTCTTACCAAGGGCTTCTTGCATGGACTCCACTCATGTTTCCTCCCATGTGCCAGGCCTTGAAAACCCAGTGGAAGCTGAACTACCTCCTTAGTGCTTGCATTTTGCATGCCCATTGTATTGGGTGATATACTATGCGCCCCCAAGTCCTCATATAATTTTGATGGGGCTGAGTTATTGGTTTGTTGTCTGGCACGGGAATTGGCAATGTTAGTGCTGTGACCGCCCAGGGGTGGAGCCGACATACAGTGTAAGGGAAGGCGGGTCTTCCTCTTGCTCACTTCCAGGCTTCCACCTTCTCTCTCTCTCTCTCTCTCTCTCTCTCTCACTCTCTCTCTCTCTCTCACACCAGCACCTTGCTGCTCGCGGCTGCCATGAATGGCAGCCCCTCCACACCATGCTGACTTGGAGCCAACTAAGTAGGACTGAAACTCCCGAGAAACTGTAAGAATAAACCTTTCCTTCCCTAATTTTGGGTGTCAGATATTTTGTCTCAGCAAGAAGCGAAAAGTAACCAAGACACCCATGAAACACACCTCACACATACAATGCCAAGGTCTGGCTCACGCACTAGCTCTCCCCAGGCTGGCATGAACATGGTTTTGGTGTCTGCAGTACAAAACTGACCAAGGAAGTCCTTGCATATCAGTGTATCCAAGAACCCTCTTCTCAAGAACTGTCATAGAAAGTTTATGAAACCAATTTGTACTAGTACACCTTTAATTCCACACAGCATGTAATGTCTATTCCCATGATGACCTTGGTGCATATTTTTTCTATCAGTCTTGTATAAAGTTCTCAACTTCTTTTCAATAGCATTAACAATTACAATAGCAAGGTCCCTGGCATGAAATTTGCACTTGCTCCTTTCCTAGCCAAGCAGCAAATTTTCAAATTATTTCACTTTGCTCCTTTCAGCTCCTGATTCTCACTATAATCTTGAGAAAGCACCCAGTAACACTCATGTATCTGCTTAAATGTGGTGCTGCCTTAAAATGTTCTCCACCAGATAAACCAGTCTGTCACCTTTACGCTCAGCCTCTCAGAAAGCGTCAGGCATGATTATAACACATTGAATTTTTTACAATAGTGTAACAAGAGCAACTTTTAGTCCAGTTTCAAATAAAATTTTCATTTGCACCTGAAAGCTCATCAGCACGACGTTTGGTGTGTACTTTTCCAACAGCATTCTTGTCTTCTGAGGCCCTTTCAGAATCACCTGTTAAGCTCTGCTTAGAACATTCTAGGTCCTCCCAACTTTTTCTTCTTTTAAAAAGGTATTTAATTTTCTTCTTGATTTTGACAGTGACTCACACAGTTAGGTGGCTGCCTTGAATCTCAGAGAAAGCTTTTCACTGAGACTTTTCAGTAATGTTGAGATTGTTAAGGTTTATGGTGACTCTTAAAGATGGAATAAATACACTTTGCATACTAAGATGGACATGAGCCTTAAAATATCCCACAAAACTCTAATGCGTTCAGAGGTGTGGATTTTAAAAGGTGATTGGATTGGCCAAGGGGATGATATACTCATCAGTGGTGGGCTCAGTAGCTGAACATGCTCTTAGGAGATAGGGCCTGGTTGGAGGTGTGTCACTGGGGCACGCTCCACCCTTCTCTTTCTGTTTTCTGGCTGCCATTCATTGAGCCATTTTCTTTCGTTGTTTCTGCCTAAAAGTCAGTCAAACATGGACTGAACCCACTGGAAACTGTGACCCAAATATTCCTCACTTTCTTCAAATTTTGAGCATCAAGTGTTTTGACTCAGTGACTAGAAGTCTTCTCCAAAGACTCCACCTCTTCGAGTTTCTGTCACTACTGAACAGTGCTAAGCTTGTGACTGTACCTGTAATGTAGGGATCTTTGGAGAAACACTTCAGATTCAAACTATAGGAGCAGAGAAGGATAATTTATTTTGTTTCCAGTTTGGATGTCTTTTTTATATTTCTCTTGTCTAGTTCTAATACAATATTGAGTAGAAAAGGAGAAAGGAATTCCTGCCTTATTTTAAGTCTCAGAGGAAAATATTTTAATTTTTCACCAGTTTGATATTAGTTGTTATGTGACCTCTATTATGTTTAGGTGCATTAATTCTGTATTTAATTTCATATGAAGGGATCTTGAATTTTATCAAATGTTTTTACGTGCATTGAAATAAAGGATTGTGCCTTTGTCTCAGTTAATTTATGTGATGTCATGCTTAATATTTTACAGATGGTGAACTATCCTTACATACCTATGACAAATTCTACTTGACTATGTTGAATGATTTTTAATGTATTATTGAATTAATTTACTTGCTTTTTTGTAAGACATTCCATATTTTTGTTTATTAATGATATTCCCTGTGGGTTTCATTTAGTAATTTTAATTTGGACTTTTTTTCCACAAAATTGATGGTTTTTAGTCAATAAAAGAAAAATGACTTTTGTATCTTGCCATAAATACTTATTCATATGAAACCTAGTTCTCTTATTTTTCATCTCATGATAAACATATTATAACGATATTTTGTAATAAAATGTTCTGTGTAAGATGTAAGTGAAGTAAATTATATCAAATAATTTAGAACACTGCAATATTACGCTTCAATGTAGCATTTCGTGTGAACTCATCTTAGTGAAAAGGGAAGTTTGATTGACTCCGTAGCTGAAAACATGGTCAAACACAATTTTAATTATGGGGATATCTGAACATATCAATAAAGGAGCCAGAAAGTCTACCAAGATCATGAATAGAGATTTCTTGTTAAATGGCCAAAATATTTAAAGATATAGGGTCTGTATGTATGTCGCAGCCTAAGGAACAGGATTGCCCAGATAATTTTAAAGACATTGTAATAAATACCATGTTCATCTGAAATATGGATTCTGACACATGAGAATTGCTAAAGTAAAAAAAAATAATAATAACACATGGTAGACATACTTAAACCGAAATGCAGTTTTATTTGAGAATACCTTAGTAGAAGATCAAAACTAAGTTTAATCCCACTGACATTCAAAGCAGTGTTTTTAATTCCTATTACTGATGGAGAAATTCTGAGGGACAGTAGGTAGAGGATTGGTCCATGGAACATGACCAGTATGATGAGTTATTTCTGAGTTTTCAAGTGCTTCTATCTGTGTTTGACAACAGGAATTCATCAAAGTTAGTCTCCTTGTCATTATATAGGGTTGGAACATGGGTTACAGTTTTCCCTTATTATTGCATTTCAAAAAGATGATGATCCTTGAAAAAAAATCTTTTCTGAATTATGAAACTAACGAAAGTTATTAAGGAGATTTGCATTCATCCAAATGGAGCATAGAAAGAATCTGAGATTATAAACTTCCTAATTTAAATCTAAGGAAATGGAAGTCAGGGCTCTAATAGGAAGAAATCTATTTAACTTTAGTCATGCCATGAGGAAAGTTAAGGCCAGCCTGGACAGGGGTTGGAAAATCCAAACAATCTTCCATTGTTCCAGTTCATTACTTGCATTTCTAAGTCTTCTAATAGTTGATTTTAAACTTAAAAATTCAATATCTTTGCCTATGCAGGTCATACAAATAGAAATATATAATTGCAGTCAGCATTCTTTAGTAAAATATAAATTTGATGAACTTTCTAATTTATAGAGTTCTACTGTATTCCATGTTATCATATTCAGATATAACAATGGCTGTTTATTACAAAAGCTGGATTCTAATGGTTAAAGTCTTAAATCCTCAACAGTATAGTTTGCAAACTATAGTTTGCAAATGTGTTGTGTGTTAAAGCTTAAATTTATGAAATTTGAAAATAAACATAACAGAGTGAGATGGTTCAGTAACATGATTTAATTGATATGAAGTTAGTTTTTAATCTATTGCAGACTTATACTACACACACTTACATATATATAAATATAATACTTATTTTTATTTTATTTTTATTAATTCATGGTCTTTTTACTGAGGAACATTTCCAGATATTTCTGAGTGGGAGGAGATGAGGTTTTCTTATGTTACTAAATTGGCAAACCTGGGCTTGAATTTGTGAATTTATTAGTCCGACATCCAGACTATCTAGATTACAGGCATCTATCACAGTGCCTGGAATTATCTCAAACTACATTAACTGATCTTGTCTTATATATGAGCCAATCTCCAATTAGTAGATAGTTTGGCTACCTAAGACCTTGAAACGTGGAAAAATGTTAAATGAAAGAAAACATTAAATTGGTCTAAATTTTAAATCTCTTATGGTATTTTAAAAAAAATTGAGAAGGTATTTGATGTATTTCATGACTGTTGATGTTTATTTACTTAATGTTTTTCCCAGTAGATTTCCATTTTATTTTGTATTCTTTTCCATATGTCAATCCTAAGAAAATGTAAGTATGTGTCATTTCTATAAATTTGTAGATATTTATTTCAACAGCTTGAAAGAAGACACAGTTTTTGTTACTAATAGTTGACATGCTTTGATAATTTTTTATAGCCATCAAAAACAAACTCAACAATTGGCATGCTGATCTGCACAAGGCAATATATATTTGTGGTTTTATAACCTGTGCACTAAGGCAACATATTCCATCTTTCACATGGTAAATCAGTAGAAAAGAAAGAAATTATTTTAGAAAAACATGTTCAGAGCTGCAACTTTTTTGATTTGTTGGTGACCTTTAAATATGCAGTGTTATATGCTTTAAAATCAAATGAGCAGAAAATGGATTTATTCTGAGGACAAACCTCTTTAAAATAATCAACCACATTTAACAAATAGACTCAATTGCAACTGACTTTGCAGATCTGGAAGAAGTTGTTCTTATTTCATGTTTAATTATTAGCTCTAAAATACAGTGAATGAGTAAAGAGACTTTATTTTTCAAGTAACATTATTTTTTCTCCCACATCTGCACTGTGTTCAATACTACACATACAGAAATTACTGACAAGTTGCTGAATGCATTACCTGAAATTGATGATGGTTTATTTCTTTTTCTTCATGTTTTTGCTTGAGATTTTTCAAATAGTTTAATATTCATACTAAGCAACTTATATGTTTATAATTAAGAATGTTGAAAATAAAGATAAATATTTTTCGTTGAATTTCTGGTTTTTCTATTTTGGGATGGCATTTTGACAAAATATCATGATTGCTCATTCAATTCAAATCAAAAGCACTTTCTTTTCCATTGATTGATTAAAACAAGGACTTAGTCCATTTTTCCAGAAACAATGGCATGCTATAACATCAATATTCTCAATAAAACAACAATAACAACATCAATAAGATCAATAAAAACATCTCAAGTCCTCGAGACTTATACATAATGAAATATACCCATCTCCCATTGCCAGTGGGTAATCATATTGCATTAGACTCTATTTGTCAACCCAAATACAGTAAAACTAATCCTTAGAATAGCAAAATGACAGAATAATGGACTAAAAGAAGCTCTATCTCAATGCTTTTTCATGAAAAATCAGTAGTTGTAGTGTTTATAAAACATTTCATTCAAAAATTGCAACAATAAATTTCTAAGGGGAGTACTACTTGTAAGATATTGAGGAAGTTTTAACTATTCATGGGGGAAAACATAAGGAGTAGAAGAGTTGGAAAAGCTGTAATTATTACTTGGGTCAGGTTATATTCAATAACTATTTTGTGAAACTGTTTTATCCAATGGTGTTAATAAGTTCTAAAGCAATTAAGGAAGCAGCAAAATAAACAGTTCATTTATCTTTTCATTTAACAAATAAAGTATCAGTGTTCACAAAGTGTGAACAAGCTTAGTTACTGTTATAAGCTTGATATCAGTGTAAATTAGGTTTTACACCAATTGTGATATCTTCTAATGCAGTCATAAAATAATCCAACAGCCAAATAGCCCTGTTATTAAATAATAGGTTTTCCAATTTAATTTTTTTTGAATACAGTAGTCACAATTCCTCAAGTAGTGTTAAATTTAAAGTGCTCCATATCCACTTGTAGTTAGTATCTACTATAAAGGAAAACTCAGATATAGTATATATCCATCATTTCAAAAAGGTCTGTTGGTAAAATATATTATGGAGACAACTGACGATACCACCAGGTATGGCAGGAGTAGCAGTTATTCACCTTTGATCAAACCAGTGTGGACTGGTTTAACATCAAATAACAGGGCAGGGGGTATAACTATTTCCTGAGTCAAACACTGTAATCTGTCATGGAAATTATAAAAAGTGATTCAGACACATGATTGCACATATGCACATCCCACACAAATACGAAGTTCTGCTTATGTTTGTGAGAAAAAAAGGAAGAAACTACATTCTTAGTAGCATAGTTTAATTTTCAGTATACTTATCTATTTTTGGTACATGCATCAGTAGTTTACAAAAATGTAGACAAGAATATAGAAGATAAATTGATAGTTTCCTCTAAATTAAAAATGCTTCAGGAAACAAAATATTCGGCAGTTAGAAAGAGAATAAGAAAATAGGACTGGAGCTGTAACCAAATTTACAATTAAAAGTAGGAAAAATGAATCCAGGAGTTGCCTGAAGGCATTAACGTCATCTACAGTAAAGTCCATTTGCTGTAAAAATGCATTTAAAGATAGATGAGTAATTTGAAGGTATACCAGGAAGATAATATGACACCACTGTAATACGATATTATCAGGATCTCCACTGGGTTCAACTTTCAAAGTACAATTTTATCTCCTTATTTCTTCCTCTGATAGAGGTACTGTTTTCCTTCTTCTGAACTTGACACTGAAATATATCTCTTTGAACAATGCTAATCTTCAAATAAAAACAAGGAAATAATTATGCCTAACATAAGACAATTATCTGATGTACAATCAAAAATTCAATAACCCCCTCCCCAATGTCTCAATGGCCCCAGAATTTTTCAAAATTCCAAGTCTTTTCTGAGATGCAAGCAGACTCTTGCAATATACATCTGTAAAACTGAAAAAAAAAAGTTACATAAAGCCCAGGTATAATGATATAAAGCAAACATTTACAGTCCAAAAGAAAGGAATAGGAGGAGAGGGGGATGAAAACTGAGCCAAATCAAAACTTACACTTCATAGGGCAAGAGTTAATTCCTGTAGCTCCATAACTGGCAACAAGGGCACAGGGTGATGAGATGTGAGTTCTAGAGGGCTGGGCAGATCCCATCAATACGTCCTTGCTGGTGGCCATGTACCTGGCCTCTTTTTGGGCTGACTCACATAACTGTCTGCACCTTTCCTCAGCAGGTGTTTAATGATCCCAGACTCTGACTTCCAGCTGTCCACTGCCACTTTGGCTTCATTCACACAACTTCTTGCTCTCAGGGCTTCTCTGCCTATCTTCCCAGGTCTTCCTTTGTTATCCAGGTATAAGTCTCCCTGATTCTACAATTCTTGCATTCTGGATGTCTGTTAAATAAACAAAGCAAAACAAAGCAAAATACAGCAAGAACAACCAAACAAAACAAATCTAGCATCGTATGAATGATGCCAACGTCTACTGTCAGCAGCAGCAGTGGCTAGTCTTCCCTGAACCACTGTTATCATAGCCTCTGAGGGCCAGAATGGCTGAGCAGAGTGAATGAATCATGGGAAGCTAATTCCTGAAGAGATCCTTGTCAAGCCAGGTGATCCAAGGACTTACTCATCAGATAAAGGTTGATACTTACACACCCTTGAGCCTCTAATGGAGGGATTGTGTGTGTTTCTGAGATGCCTCACATTCATCTTTATTCTTGTCCCTGTACAAACAACTTCATTCTTTCTGATGGCACTAATCTCTTTAGCAACCATACCACTTTTGACCTTAATACTACATGTTCCTTAATAGTATATGTTCCTTAGTACTACATGTTCAAAATTTAAGATTTTTAAGTGTTTCTGTCTAACTTTTCCTCCTAATACTCCCTTTGAATCTAGCTAGAAGCGACAAGCAGTAACCATACCACAGCCTACATGTTGAGATGACTTGAAATTTCCTTCAGCAGATGAATCAGTCCACATCATTTAACTCTGTCTCCTGTAAAGTCTTAGGGCATGGGCAAAATACAGACAATTAGTGTTACAGAGTGCTGTTTTGTTGTGTTTTTTAATAAACATTCTCCTTATTTTTATCAAAATTACTACTTAAATATCCCTGCTTACTTATGAGTTCACCCTTCTGATGCAGGTGAAGAGATACTACCTGTGACTTCAACAGTCCTTTCTGATATGGGGTGATGGTTATCTATACAACCTCAGTTCTGTGATAAGATCTTGTTGATCTTCACTTTGTCAAGATTGTCTTATTACATTGATGGAAGTATGACTTTTAACCTCTTTATATATTGGAGCTGAAAATAAGACACCCACTGCATTATTATCTCTTCTTACCTCTTTATAATTGTCTGTCTTTCTGTCTGAGAATGTGAACATCGTAATGTAAAATTTGTCTTTAGGAATTTTACATGATGCTTTCTGTTCTCTATCTGATTGTATTCTTCTTACTGAGCATCCAGGAATCACATTCATTCAGAACACTTTCCCTTTAGCTGCATAATACATGTTAATACTAAGTCAAAACCATACATATACACTTTATTTTTTCCTCAAGTCTCATGTTTGTAGTATCTATTGTGGGATTGTAGAGAAGTTGTATTTCCCTTTCTAATTATGCTAGTAGGTTGTAATGCATTCTTTTCTGGTGCAGCCTGATGAAAGAACTTCTGGGCAAGGGAAAACATATCTAGAGAGGTAAAGTAGGTACCCAGTTTTTATTATGCTGTTGGAACCTGTGCTTATTTAGGTGTTTGTAATGTACAAGAATTCAGGCTGCTTCCATATGCCAGGTGTGTGCAGGTCAAATACTTCTTTCTGGAGCCTACACAATTCCATACACACACACACACACATGCACACGCACATATATTTATATTTATATTTATATTTATATTTATTTATATTTATATTTGCCTGCCTTATATTTTGACTTTGTTTTCACTCAAATTACTTTGAGATTGTAATTTTTCTTTTGTCCATTATTTGTCCCTCTCTTTCAGGGTTCCTATGCTTTGCATGCAATGATGAAAATTCTTGCATATTCCAGTGACGTTCTATATCATTTGTAAAGACAAAATAATTTTAGCCAATTTTTATCATAGAATTAAATTTATCTAATACAATCATCTTGCCATTCTAACATTGAAAAAATATTATTTTACATACAAAATCATTAATGTTTAACTAAAATAACCAGAAGTGTGCCATTTATAAGTCAGAGCACTATTATTCTTTGTTTATGATATCTATAAGCTTATTTTTAAAAGGTATTGATGACTTCATAGAAACCTCATGGTTTGTATGGAATCTACACTAATGGAGACTGGAAAACACTCTTTCTAAGGTGCCAAAACTGAACTGATAATATGGCAATGTATTCGTTCTATAGTGATAAAAATTTCTTTATCCAGAAAATGTTTGCAGCTCACAGGAAGAATCTGTCAATCAACAGTATACCATGGCCACTAAAGAAAGTATAAGAAAGCTTCTGCTTTGTTGCATGGGGAAATAGAAGTGATTTGCTTTCATGTAGCAATTTATTTCAATTATGAGAAAAATTACTCTCAAATGATAAGTTTCAATTCAGGGCATGGTATTTCTCTTCTGAAATTTTTTTCTCTGTGAATAATTTATTGAATTAACAGAAGGAAACAGAATCAAAATGTTTAACAAGGGTTTCAACATGGAAGCTAACCAACTGGATGAGTACTTTCTGAAGCTCTACATATAGGCAGAAAGGTAGATAAATATAATCTATGTACAGCGATAAAAGGAAGAAGGTAGTGCGTATGGGTCATGGTTGTGTTAACAGAGGCCTTATATCAACCCAGGTACATAAAATTTTCATGACTTAGGGAAAACTTAAGCCTACATATCAAATTCTTCATTACAGATTGCTTGTCCCCAGTATGCACAAACCTTGAAAATTAAATTAATTCCAAAATATTTATTGAAGACTATTTTACTAATTTGTCAAGACCAATAAAATATACTGAGGAAGAAAATCAAAATGGTCTGTGTATCATCTTTCTGGGGGTTAATTTTTTCATAGTGAAAGATAGGTAGTCAAATGTATAAATTAAAAAACATATTCCTGTCAGATTGTAATAAATACTATATAAAAATTTAATAGAGTAATGTGAAATAGAAGGAACAGTTTTAAAATACATATCCAAGAAGTCCCCTTGCAGGTGAAAATAAAAGCAGTCACCTCTGAAACATTTAAATCTTCATGTCTATCCAGTGAGCTGGGCAAGATTTATATTCCCAATTTTCAGAAGAGGAAACAGAGGCACAAGGATAAAACGGGGATGTCTATTCTTCCATAAGTAATGAAGAATTGGCTACATTAATCACATTGGAAGTTTCAGGAAGGATGTGGACTCAAGTCTCCCATTGCGTTTAGAAATGAAAGTTACATGTGACCTCGGCAAGAATATGTGGAAAGGGAGAATTCAAGTGATTTTTACTCCTTGAAAATATTTTTTAAAAAATCCTCAAAAATATTAACTAGTTAACCACCTCAAAGTATCATTTTTAACTGGTTAACAATATACATTTTGCTAACCTGTCAGAAATGAGTATGGTGTTTTTGCTCAGAGGTGTGATAAAAGGAAAGAGGCCATGTGACAAGCCTGTTTCCTATGAGCCTTAACCTTTCTAAGGGGGGAGCCTTAACCTTTCCAACCTTTTGACTCAGTCATTTCCGGAAAAGCCCCAACTGTTAATGCTGTTGCACTGAGGCTTAAGTTTCAACACTGATATGAGAGAAAGGATAAAGGTGAAAACAATAGCAAGGCTAGTGACAGAACAATGATTCACCGGGCTTCTGAGAAAAGAATCCTGCAGGGGGATCATCTGATGCACTTGATACTAACGGATGCCATGGTATTGGTTTTCTTTCCTTTCTTTACTCTCCCTTTCAGTCCTTTTCCCCCTACTTTGCCCATAATAGAGACCTGAGACAAAACAACCTTCATTGTTTTTTCCAACTTCTTTGTAGTTCTTTGCTCATACTTTCATCCTGCAGCCATCTTCCCAGTAACTTACCTCCACCTGTGCTATTGCCTCATTCTCTGCTTTGGGAGAGAGGAAATAACCAAGCGCAGAGTTGACAGTAAGCTCTTGCAAATTGTTCCAGTTATGATGCAGGAAAATAGAAGGTCTTGTGGGAAGTGAGAAGCAACTAAAACACAACAAAAGTCTTTGAAATGGAAGAGGACACAGGGTAAGAGAGTAAAGACGATCCGGAGTGCGTTTAATACAAGGACGATTCGAGGATGAGATCAAGAAATTTCATAGCTATTTCACACCGCTTGTCTTCCTAATTGAACTTTAGTATCAGTGACAAATATATTAATGAATTAAGTTTTCTTTCTGTAGATAATAAAATCACCCCATAGTGGTGAAAGTTATAAACTCCTTGCAGAACATGGTGTGTAGGTAACTTAACAGATTTCATCTAGTTTGGAGATCTAAAAAAAAAAAAGTCTCCTAAAAATTTATTGAGAATGTCAGAAATTATTTTAAATTCTAGTGACATCCAACAAAACACGATTTTAAAAAAACCAGATTAAAAACATTGTACACAGAGTAAAGCAATTCAATGATTCATTAAAAAAAAATAGCCAGAAGCAAATCCCTGTAACAAGAAAACCAAGTCCAATTATAGTTTTAATTACATTTTGGTAATGGACACATCAGATCATTTTCTTTTTTTATTGTAACTCCGTGCTCAATAATGCTATAGTAGTTTTGGCAACTGAGAAAGAACCACTTTTCTAAAAAAAAAAAAAAAATAGCACATAGGAAACACTTTGTTACTATATTGAGACATAATGGGATTTTTTAAGAATCAACAAAAACAACAATATACATCTGTCAGACATATGTAATGATTTAAATTACTCTGAAACAACTTAGTTTTTTTTCTCCACTTAGTAATATGAGATATTTAATATCAAAGAATGGTGGCTCTAGGCATAAAAGACATTGCTTGGGTTTAAGGGAATCATAGTTCATCAACGTTACAGATCTAAAAACCTAGTTTATCTTTTAATTGCAAGTTAAAATCAAGTCAATTATATATAAAATAAAGTCAGCTATTTTATAAAGGTCTGATTAATTCTGCATGTGTATATTTCCTACAAGATTAGTTTCATTTTTAGATTATAGTTTTCCTTTAAAATTTAAACTGTAGTTATTTTATTGTAAGTTTAATTGATTTTTAAATGGTTGATTCTATTTGAGACTGTTACCAGCTTTCCATTAAACAAGTTTTTAAGTTTGTCAAGAAAATATTCCAAAATATTTAAAGAATTTATGAAAATTCAGTGAATCAAACTTATAAATATAATAAAAGTAGTTTGTTAAAAAGTCAGTATGGATTTTCAAAGATGTCTATCTTCAGTATTAAAATGTTAAAGTTGAAACACATCCTATACTTTTACTTATTTTTTTTTTTTACACTTGGAGATTTCAGTGCTAATTTTTCAAGTTCTCCTAGTGAGCCAAATGCTTTAAATAAACGATGAATTTCAAATGAGCGGATTCTGTTTAACTGAATTTTCAGAGTCTAGACTTCTTCCATCTCAAGTATTTGGAGTTGTTGGGATGACTATTCAGATCCAAGCAGCGGTCGGCCTCAGGTTGACCGAGGCCAGGCGTGACCTCTGCGCTGCTCGAGCTGAGCGTGCGGGAACCTCGGAGGACCGACTGTCAGTTTGCGGACAGGCGGCATCCCCATTGCTCAGTCTTTCACTGTCGTGTGAACAATGCCTTCAGAACACTGACTTTCCCCTTCAAGATACTGCCTGACATTCATAAGATTGGACACGAATCTGCATGCACATTCAGATAACTAATTTTAACATCTATTGCAATTTATTGCGATTCTGCATTACATTACAAATGTTTTCCAACATTTAACAATATATTTTAATGGCATTGCCTTGAATTTGAGTTGCTCTTAAAAATTCATCTGACTGCCCATTAACACTTGGAATATCAGGAAAGTAATACGGGGAACAGAAGGAGAAATAGAAAATCAAATTCTCTCTTTATGATCAGGTAAACCATACAGAGTCATTTCTTAATCATTTTGGACATGTAATTTCGATTCTTCCTCGGAAAACTTTAGTGCCATGATGTATAGTACTGTGCAAGCTTCAGAAGGAAAATAATAAAGGTATAATATTTGTCAAAAGCAAATTCAAGTAGCCTCTCTACTTATATAACTCAATCGTATCTATGTAGAATCTCTGAAGATTTCAAACAAGTGAATTACATGACTGTACTCGCACACGTGAAAGGCACTTCCCAAGCTGTGTGAAGGCAAGTGGAAGGTGTGACAGTCCAGGGAGCAGGGAGATACCACAGGAGCAGAATCTGGAGGTACAAGCAGGAGAAAATGCAGGGAACTATATTTGCAAGAACGTGAAAAATTTGGCAGGCACTTAGGGACAGAGAATGTTGACAAAAAGTGTGAAAAATGGATGTTTGACAGTGAAGCTGTGAGATTTTTTTTTTTTTTGGCTGGAATTAATGAGGATTTGTCAGAGTGTCATCTTACTCTGTGTGTTTTTCATGAAGATGCAAATCCTGCCCCTCATTGAGTCCTTGGTGAAAGAAATTGAAAGGAAGGAAGGAGGAAAAGAAATAGGAATAGAAGACAGAAAAAAGAGAGTGGGCATGAGAAGGGGAGGAAGGACTAAAGGAAGGATGAGAGGCAGTCAGGAAAAAGGAAAAAAGGAAGAAAGGGAGAAGGATTGGGGCCCAGTGTAAAACAGACATTCTGCAACAGCTGGAGAGTCTAGTAAATATGTGACTGTGGAGCTTGGAAATGAGTTCTCCATTAAAGAGAGTGATGTGACGATCCATGGAATTATTAACTGATACCATTTCTAGGTATTTACACCATATAATTTAAAGTGAATGCCAAAAGGTGGTTTTAAATACTTAAACTGAAGCAACAAGAGGATGGACCTACTAAAAAAAAAAACAAAAACAAAAACAACACAAAGCTAAAACAGAAGAAAATACCAGCCATGAGTGACTCAATGGAGACCAAGAAAGGAAGATGCCATATTACCATCTATTCTGCAACCTTAATAGATAGCCTCTTCTACTCCACAGGAAGACAAATGGATGACTTTTAAGAATTTCCATCTTCTGTCTATCTACATCACACATTGATTATGCTGCTGTACCAGATTTCACAGAGAAATAAAGGCTACAGACTTCATTTTTATATGAAAGACAGTGTATCTCAACAACATGCCTACAAATTACTGTGCATTTTCCCTCTTTTTCTCTTCCTTACCTCATTTTGTAATGAAAGAATACACCCTTCCATTTACCTTCTGCTTCTACAGGTATGAATTCTTTACTGTCTGGCAGTCTCATTCTCTTATAACTTTTCTGTTATTTGCAAACAAAAGACGCTTAAGTTCAAAAAGGCTGTTAAATATTTTATCACAAGGTTGAAAGAAGACTATATGAATTTACAATATATACTTTATACTTGCCTTTCTTAAGAAACAGATGAAAATAACAATCAAGGAATTATGTAACATTTTTAAAGTATAAATTTTAAAACACAAAAGCATGAAAATATCCCTGTGAATGCTTACGATGGAAATTAATGAGAATTTGTGTTAATTCAAATTGAAACACAGACCAAGAGAGAAAGACAGAAGTATTTAGGACATAGGTACAATAATTGTGATCTTACCACATGAGAGAAAATTTTGCAATCATAATATTACAGGGCAATACACATTAATACAATTGCACTTGCCTACATCACAATTTGTGAAATAAATATTCTGCAATATGAAATGATGATATTGCTATCAAAAAGAAATCAATGTTTAGCATCAAATGTTGAATTTTAGTAATGCAAATTCTTTGAAAGAAAATGCAATTAGTCTTTTTTATGATGTAAATGACTAACAAACCTACACTAATTATAAATTCAACATGTGGAATAAGTGTAGTTCTGGTAAGAGAATGTCTAGGATTACTTCTTCTATGTGCTAAAGTACTTAAAATTAATGGTTATGCAAGCCTTGAATCCCTGTCAAGAATTTCCATCTATGGGCATTGATTAAAAAGGTATTGAGTGAGTATTTGATTCCGGTAACACCAATCTGCACAACCCACATTTTCACCTTTTAGGCTAAAAGAGAAAGATACACCTAAGTGTTAATTTCAATTGCTTTGGGTTTGACTTCTCATAATCTTGGAAAATGTCTTTCTAAATAATAATGATAGTTTCTTCTCAAGTCTGTTAAGACCTGAACTTTGAGAGACTGCAATGTCATAATATTCCATTAGACAGTAGATAATGTATCAATTATTCAAGTAATTATTATATTGAAGATGGATGTGAAGGGCGCAGCAACACCTATAATAAGAAGAACAGCTAATGCTCATATGATTAGATCAATTTTACATGTCTATATCTGTTAATCTAAACAACTGTGTTGTAGGTAACGATATGCAATATTTCAACCATTGTCAAATTCCTATCATCTTGTTTTGTAAACCTATAATATTACTGTTTTGGATTTGCTGTTGTCATTTGTTTGTCTCTTTTGCTTTTTGTCTTTCCTTTCTGTGTCTTTTTTCTCTTAAATAAAAACAATTTAAAAAAAAGAATGCAACTAGAAATATGTTTCTTGTACTTAAGATGTATATAAAAATATTTAACAAGTAGCTGTCACTACTTGTTATGATAGCTAGATATATATCATATATGTAAATTTTACTTTCTTTTCTGTATTTGAATGGTCTTGAAAATTATAAAATTAAATTGCTGAAATTTCTTAGAAATCCATAGAAATTCTGAGAGGAGAAAAGTTTTTTGTAGCTAATAAATAAATTACATTCAATAAAACAAGGTGTCTGCATCTGAAGTATGATATATCCTTAAATGTTTTTCTTTATATAGCACCCGAATTTCCAAACTGTTTAGAAAGTATGTCTAAAAATATAGCACATACCTCGTGTCATAAAAATGGCCAAGAGAAAAAAATCAATTGGGGGCAAATTTACAGCTTATGTTCTTAATACCCCATTCAATAAAATATCAATTGCCAATTAATAAAGGTAAAATGAACTCTATATATGCAACATGTTAGTGCTAAAAATCTGCCATATATGTATATATTTAAACACCATTCATTCTGATAGTATTTAAAATACTGCATCTCTGATGCCAAACCTGAAAACTATCAAGCATTTCACTTTCCTGGGTTTTGTACTTCCGTGCCTACTCTGACCCCTTTTCATCTTTAACACCCGTCCATCCTTCCAACATTTCATTTGGTTTGATTTTTAAATACCTCTACTTATATCCCAACACAAAACACTGGCAAACTTCCTTGGTAAACAAGGAAATCCCAGACCAGTCCGAGCATGCAGCTTTGCTCCAAAAGTGTGGCACAAGCTAAATGATAAAGCACAATCAATGCCCTTTATTGATGCAGTCAAAATGCTCCTGAGAGTCCATCACTTTGAGAATTTGCTGATGTGATCCTGAAGGAAGTTTCAACAGATTCTTCAGACAAGGATCAGAGAATAAGTCATTGATTGATAATTTCTCTCTTTATTTCTGCCAAGGCGACTGAAAACAGGGAAGCCTTTTCATCAGAGAAGTTAACACAGATGTCAATTTCCTGTTCCTGTTTCTCTCTTTCTTCCTTATGATTTTCAGCACATGTGCTTTCAGGCCTTCCTCTTTCTCGTCTGATATGATCTAAATGGCTGTTCCCTTGAGACTGCTTTCTGGTTTCTAAATCTTTATTGACTGTAGAATTTATCTCCTCTCTCCTAACTCTTTGTTCACCTCCTCTTGGCCTCCTGTTTGTTTTCTGTAGAGGATGGTGATTTCTCCGATTATTTTCCATTTAACAATTTTCTGCTAATACATATGTAGCCACAGGGACATGATTCACATGCAACAGGAACAGGGAGTATCCAGAGTGGGTAAATTTATGGTAGGAAGGAGAAGCGTGGTGGCCGGTTGGTCACACTTGGGACCAGACTTGGTGACCATCTTCACTTTCTTGCCTTGCATGGTGGACAAGCTCCTCCCCTTGGACATCTCAGTCCTGGCTCCTGGAATAGTAATAGTAATATTATTAATATTAATGTAATCTCTTTTGCACGTATACCAGGAATGGGATAGCTGGTCATATGGTAATTCAATTTTTTTTTTTTTTTTTTTTTTTGGTACCTGAGATCGAACTCACAATCTTGCACTTGCCAGGCAGGTGCTACTGCCACTGAGCTAAATCCCTGGCCCAGTAATTCTAGTTTTGATGTTTTAAAGGAAACTCTATACTTGTTAGACAATGTTTCCACTAATTTACATTGTCACCAACAGTGTCCTACAGTTCCTTTTACACATTTTTCAAAACTAGAAGAAAGAGTTTGAATGTTTTCTACAAAAAACAAGTGAATAAAGTTTTGGAGGAAATAGATATGTTTATCTGATTTGAATGTTATCATGACATATATGAATCAAAACAGGATATGATACTCCATAAATATATATAGTCTTTATGTATCAGTTAAAATCTTTAAAAGAGAGCATCATGAGGAGAGTGTGAAAAATATGTTTCATGATCACAGTAAACAAAACTCAGGCAGCAATAAGCTTCAAAGCCTTATACTTCATTTTGATAGAAAGTGTTATAAATGGGCTTTTCTGCTTAAAATCTAGGTACTGTGATTCAGCATTCTTTAGATTTTGTCTACAGTCATAAAAAAAACGTAATCTCCAACCTATGCTTTTTTACATTTCATTAGCATATTCTGTAATTATTTGGTCCCGTAACAAAATGAATTATGTATTAAGCAAAGATTTCCATTTAAATTATGAGCAATTTTTCATTCTTTCTCAATTTTATGAGGTTCTAACCATTTATGAGAACTTTACATTTGAGTGGTTTCATCAAAATGAGTTTTGAGATCACACTCTTTTCAAAAATTGTGACACTTTGTGAAAGATCAAACACATCAAGTACATTCAACTTTGTAGTCTAATATTATAATTTTTTTACTGTCTCTTCTGAAGCAAACAAAATCGTCAACATAAGTGAAGGTGAAAGATCTCTTAGAAATGTAATCTGAAACAACTGAATGAGGAAAAGATGTCTGAATAAATACTTTATTGTATTTCTCATTAAAGTATGCTCGTATGCATTGGATTATTCTAATTAGGTTTTTGTTTCCACTTGAGTAGACACAATGCTGGTTTCACAAGTATGTACATTCTCCAGGGATAAATGAAGAATAGAACATAATGATTCTTTACTCTCGGGTGAATTATTATAATGTAGAAACCAAGCTACACGTGTGAAAGGCATCTTTCCTTATGAGAAGTGTTTTATTCCTCACAGCAGTAAATTTTTCTTTCCCTGTTTTCAATTCTTATCTTATTCTTTCTTTTCTAAACCTAATTTTAATGCTGTATTTTCACCCTAATAGAAAACTCAGTGCTTCTCAAAGAACCATCACAGAATGTAAGTGACGTGATGGGATAAGACGTTCCATGCAAACGAAATTTAAAAGAAAGGAGGAGTAATAATGTTTATTTTAGGTGAAATAGTCTCCAAACCACAAGTATTATAAAGAGATCAAGAAGGTCATTATAGAATGAAAAAGGAGTCAACTTAGCAAGAGAAAAATAATTCTAAATATCAATGTCCTCAAATAAATGAATCAAATATTATAGAAATGAAAGTAGACATTAGCTCCAGTACAATCATACTTGGTGACATTAGGATCACATTTTAGCAAAAGAATGATTATCCAGACATAAAATCAACAAAAAAATTAGCAGAATTATGGTGCATTTTAGATCAAGCGGACCTATAAAACATCTACCAAACATTCTATCCAACATTTACAAACTGCACATCCTTCTCTTTAGCACATGGAAAATTCATCTGGAAAAATTTTAGAAGACCAGAAAATAAATCTCAGCAAATTTTTAGAAACTGTAACTATATCAATTATCTTTTCTGATCATAATGGAATGAAATATGATATCAGTAAAAGATCAGTGAAAGAAAAAACTTGGGAAACTTTATAAATATGTGAAAATTACCAGCTTACTCTTGAAAAATCAGTTGCTCAAGGAAGAACTGCAAAAGGAGGCATAAATATTTCTTGATAAAAGTGAAAAGAAAATTTCACATGCCGAAACCTATATAACAAAAGCAATACTAAAACAGAAGATTATAGCAATCAATGCCTACATTAAAAAGCAGAAAAGTTTAAAACAACACAACACAGAATCTAAAGGCATTCAGTAAGCAGTACTAATCAAATGCCAAATTAGGAGGAAGAAATAATAAAGATAAGAGCTGATATAAATGATATGCAGATGCCAAATAATACAAAATATCAAAAAATTAAGGGCTATTTAAAAATATATATATATATATATATAAACAAAATAGACAAATTCAGCTAAACAGAGAAAAGATTCAAACAACATGGGAGAAGAAAAAGAAAACATCACAACTAACACAACAGACATACAAATTGATATCATTATGAACAACTTATTAAATATGTAAATAAACTAGAAAAATACACAAGTTCTTTGACTGGTACATTTTAGCAAAAATGAATTATGAGGAAGAGAATATCTGAACAACTAAAATGTAATAAGATTGACTCAGTAATGCAAAAGTTTTCCATCAAATAAAACATGGAGCCAGGGTTGAAGAACATCAATTTATTCTAAAATTATTCCAAAACTTTGAAAGAGAATTTTTCTCTAAATTCATTCTATGAGCCCCATATTATCTTAATTCTAGAAAACAAAGATGCAGAGATAATAACAAAACTTCAGATCAATATTTTTAATGAATTTTCATGAAAAGAAATTCATAAAATACTAGTAATTTCAATCCAAGGGCATATTAAAAGTGTTATTCACCATTAAGACATTGGAATCAATCCAAGGATAGAAGTCCTGTTCAATATACAAAAAATGATGAATTCAGTACAGCCCATCAAAAAATGAAAGACAAATACCATGATTATCTCAATAGATGCAGAAAAGGCATTTTATAAAATTCAAAATGCATTTGTGAAATTATTGTGAAAAAATTAGGTATAAAATCTACTTCAAATGAATAAACTCCATATACAGGAAAACCCCATCTAATATACTGAACAGAAAAAAGCTGAGGGCTTTCTCTATTACATTTGGAACAAGACAAAAATTCCTGCTTTCACCAGTTTTATTCAACATATTACTGGAAGTCCAGACCAATGCAATCAGGTAAAACAAAGAAATAAAAGACATTCCAATTGGAAAAAAAAAAGTTTAGCTTTCATACTGAGATGATGTTATGTTTGACACACTATCAACTCGAGAAGTTTAGAAGTTTAACTAAGACTCAGCAGGGAGTCAGGGTTCTTACTTTGTAAATATTCTAATCCTGTACAAGGAGGGAGGGCAAGGAGAGTTTTGGAGTGCTACACCTGCCCTGAAGCAGAAGTAGCCTTCTTACAATATAAGGGAAGAGAAAAGGTTTTTTCTCTTCCTTTTTGCTCTGGCTGCTTTTTCTGACTGCTGCCTTGAAGTGTTGCCCCTTACCTTGCCACCCTGTCTTGGAGCCAGCTGATTTTGGACTGAAAACTCCACACACAGTGAGCTAAATAAAACTTTCCTTCCTTCATTTTGGGTGTTGGGTATTTTGTCCCAGCAATGAGAGAAAGGTAACCAAGATAGATGGTATGTTAGTACATAGAGAGCATGGCAAGAATTAAAAAAAAAAAAAAAAAATATCGGAGCTAATGAACATCTCCAACAAAAAATTATAGAATATGTAATCAATGCAGCACAATAAGTAGCAGAGCTATATGTCAATATTGAACTATGAAGAAGAAATCAAGACAGCAAAACACTTAAAATAGCTAGGAAAACATAGTTTTGGACGACCATGTGGATTTTCTGCTGAAGCGCTTCCTGAAATTCACTGGAGGTGAGACAGAGAAGAGCGGGTGGTGGAGGAGGGTGAGAAAAGCCCTGGAAAAAAAGAATAGGCCCTCTGAGGGGAGGTGTGGCTGTCTGCGCTCATCATTCTCATAGAGCAAACTTCCTCTGTCCAGACAAGTGATCACCCAGCAGCTGTGAGTTTTTCTCCAGTTCACGCTCCCAAATTATTAGCATGACGCCCTGGGCAGCAAAAAACTGACCATGCAGGAATAGGATTCACAGTGCGGGATGGGCTTTCTTTGGTGACAGAGCTCAAGGTGAATCTGTCCCTGTGCATGGAATCACACTCAAAACCAAGGACATATAACAGGGAGAAATTAACTTACTAAAGTAACTGTCACCATAGCACAAGAGTATTCTATACAAACCCATCTGCAATATTCAACCTGACCCTAACCCTAACCCAATCTCCACTCCTCCAAACACAAGAAAAATAAGGTAACAGGACAAAAAAATATCCCCCAAAAGCTCATAACTTCCCCTAAGCTGATTTCATGGAAATGGATGAATTTCTAGACATTGAATTCAAAATACAAATAGGAAAAACACAAATAAACAGAAATAAATTTAGATTAAAAATTTAGAATAAATTTATCAAATAATAAAAGAAAACACAATGATTACTAAGATGATCAACCAGATAAAAAAAGATGTATGTGAGCAGTTGCATGATTCCATCAGCCAGATGATCAATAGATTTAAAGATGAAACAAGTTGCAAGTTCAATAATTTCAGGAAAAAACATATGGTATATGAAAGAAGACTTCGGCAAAGAGAGAAACTGAAAAGGAATCAAGCAGAAACCCTGCAAATGAAAAACCCAATGAATGCTTTGGTAGCTGGCAGTCTCAGTGAAAAGACAGAATAATGAATCTTGAGGACAAGGTTGATGCAGTAGAACGTTTATTTGTGAGACTAAAACAAACTAAAGTAAAA